>JALPQI010030975.1:0-55219 GCA_025490895.1 Thaumatotibia leucotreta
AGGTCGCCATTTTTTGTTCTTTAAAACGCCACCTCGGTCTTTCTGACTAAAAATATTTAAAAGGCCCGGGCCTTAGGAGGTTAAGCATCAGCCACTAAAGCTGAGGACGTCGGGTTCAAATTCCACCTATGGCTTTGGTAAGCTTAGGTATTTTTTCTGTGGTATATGGCATCAAATATTTAACTTTATATAGGTACATCGTAGTGTTACTACCTACTTAAAAAAAATAACTTAAAAAAAATATTTTATAAAATAATTTGAGTTGTTCCACAAAAATTGTAACCGTTATAATGGCGGGACCAGATCCTGAATTCGGTCGATTCATATTGCATTATTTATTAGTACTGAATTAGTACTATTTGGTACCTGTTGTAAAAAAAAATTGTACCTCTTCAATTTCAAAGTTATATTCAATCCGTCTGGTCCCGCCATTATAACGTTATAATGGTGGGACCAGGTCCTGAATTCTGTCGATTCATATTGCATTATTTAATACTGAATTGATACTATTTGGTACCTTTTGTAAAAAAAATAGTACCTCTTCCATTTCAAAGTTATATTTGAAATAGTCTGGTCCCGCCATTATAACGTTATAATGGCGGACCCAGGTCCTGAATTTTGTCGGTTTATATTGTATTGTTTAGTATTGAATTGGTACTATTTGGTACCTGCTGTAAAAAAAATTAGTACCATTTCAAAATAATATATCGAATAGTCTGGTCCCGACATTATAACGTTATAATGGCGGGAAATAGTCTGGTGCAAATGGTCTGGCGGAACCACACTATTTCAAATATAATTTTGAAATGGGAGAGGTACTCATTTTTTTACAAGAGGTACCAAATAGTACTAATTCAGTACTAAATAATGCAATATGAATCGACAGAATGTGGACAGAATTCAGGACCTGGTTCCACCATTATAACGTTATAATGGCGGGACCAAATTATTCGAAATATAATTTTTGAAATGGTAGAGGTACTCATTTTTTTACAACAGGTACCAAATAGTACCAATTCAGTACTAAATAATGCAATATGAATCGACAGAATTCAGGACCTGGTTCCGCCATTATAACGTTATAATAGCGGGATCAGACTGATTGAATATAACTTTGAAATTGAAGAGGTACAAATTATTTTACAACGGATCTGGTCCCGCCATTATAATGGTTACCAAAAATTACATTTAGTTTCACACGAAGTATCATTGTTATTAATGTTATTATTAATTACACACGGTACATTTATAAATATTACATTATGTTGTGGAAATAAAGTAATTTTCCATAACTAGCTACGGCGGCTTCGCATGGGCGGAATACTGCTACTAAATATACTATTGTTCATTAATTAGGCAGCCCCCTATTGAATAATTATCTAATCTATCTGATTTTGATAAAAACGTCGAGAGGGTTTCGCAGTAACCATAATAATAGCGGGATCAGATCCTGAATTCGATCAATTCATATTGCATTGTTTTACCTTTTGTGAAAAATAGTACCTCTTCTATTTCTAAGTTATATTCAAAATTATCTGCCATTTTGAAAAGAGAGCACCTATCTTTGAAGTTTCTATTACCTGTCTTTGAAGTATACATAATATATATGGACTCATTGCTGTTTTAGCTCTGCAAAGCAAATTAAGATTTGTTCTAAATTTTTTAAAGTCATGCTGCGTCTCCTATTTGAAAAGATCCATTTTAAAAATAAATTTCAAGTGCAATTGGTGGCAACCGTACTTGTGAATAAAAAGATAAAAAATGTAATATAAATACAGTGTGTTAACATGACACAGGCTTTTATTTGAACCGAGGATTGAGATGCAGATTCTTAGCCAAACCATGTGCATTATTTGTTTAAAAATCCTAATTTTAAAAGTAATTAACTTTCTAAGAAAAGTTAATTGAGAAGCAATGTACTTCAAAATAAATCGTTAATTGGCACTTGACAATGACAGATCGCAGCCACTCGCAACATTTGACAACTAAGCAGTACACGCGTTGCATTGATCGTTCGAACGAAATAAAAATAATTGTACAGTTAATTTAAATGTTTGTCAACTCCTAATACTTGAAAACGATTGCCAGTAATGCGTATTATTACCCATTTTCGTAAAAGCCTGGGTCATGGTAACACACTGTATACACAGTTTTTATAGACAAACTTCATTACCATTGACAATGATAAAATTATCACGTAGACATTTTATCTACGACGACACTGCCACCAAGTGGATGCTGCAAACTAGGCGGGGACGAGGCAGGCCCAGGCGGAGATGGCAGGACGACCTGGACGCCTTGGCCAACAATTGGCCAGACTTGGCACCGAACCGGGAGCTGTGGAGATCTGAGGGAGAGACATTTGCCCAGCATTGGGACACGTCTACAGACTAGGAAAAAAAATCGATCCTGTTTTTGCTCAGGATCAAAAGCTTGTATAGACCCAAAAAAATCTCGTCTAGAAAAGCCGCAAATCGAGATTTAAAATCCCCATACAATTTGTATGAATGATAAAATAGTACAGTTGGACACAAGTGCGAAAAACATGAAATTCGAAACGAGTGGCGATGTTTTGAAACACGACCGATCGATATGGGAGTGTTTTAAATCGACACGAGTTACGAATTTCGTTTTTGCACGTGTCTCCTACGACGTTTTTTTAGTACAGATGGCCCTCCGAAGTTTTGGACCTGACGTAAAATGACCCACTAAAATACACCATACACCAAAAAATACACCATCGGTACTAATAAATATTTTTTCACGCTTAATTTTTTTATGTTAATCGATTCCATTCGTATCCACCAATAGTTTCTTAGGGGTCAACTTATAGCAATGTATAAAAAAGCCAAAATTTCAAGAAAACTGTTTTCATAGTTAAATTTACTATGGAAAGAGTGAAAGTTTAATTACATCATAATCATCATATGTCACGATAATTATACCTCCTATGCTAAATGACAATAATACTGTGTGGAAACATTAGCTACATTCATTATCTCGAATTCTCGAAAAAATTTTTTTGGTGTTATACAAGCTTTTGATCCTGAACAGAAACAGGATCGATTGGCATCAAAAAAAGGTTGTTAAAAAGGACAATTTTCTTGGAACCCGTATGATTTTCCCAAAATCAGCAAACGCCAATTTTCACTAATTTAAAATCGAGGAAGGGCGTATAAGACCATTTTCGCATAGCTACTCTGGATCTGGTAGCTGCCCTCACTGACCCAAAAATAATTTTTACCCTGTCTATATATTACCTATATATAAAAAAAGAATACTTATACTTGCAAATGAAAATATTAGGGGTTTATATACCTACCATTTGCGGGTTGTAACTCACATACCTTATTTTCTATCTTGGTATAAACGACGTCAGTGTTCGTTTATTTCTTTTGTTCCCCACTTGAACAAAGCTGAAAACTTAGGAAAAAAAGTGTTAAAAAAACATAAGAAATTAGATTTCACTCAAGAAAGACCAACCGACCTAACGAAATAATGGTAAAGGGTCATTCCAGGTGAAATCAACAAATCGAGTGTGCTGCATGGTTTCTGATTTGAATGAAAAAAATTGAGGATATATTTCATGGTGGCAGAAGTGTTGAACCACCACCAGTTTTCTTTTTTATCTTTTAGTTTCCAAGTTTTGCCCGTGCAAAATTCAGAGTCGGGTCAAATTTCTAATTGTGGAAAAACAGACATAACTTTTTTTCTATAAAAGGTAACGAAATAATTATTACTTTGTCATTATATTTTCAATTGGTTCTTGAGCCAACCCTGGTGCATATCAAATATAATTTTATTCTAAAAATAAAGTACTTGCCGTGTTCATTTTGTAAAATAAATATAAATGTGTTAGAGCAACTACTTGTAATAGAAAAATATAAATGAAAATTGAGACATTCGAAAATGCTAATGTTTGACTCTAAAAAAATCAATGTGGAAGATAAAATATTTTCTTTATTTTAATCATTAATTATAGATGACATCTTCTTTAATTAAATTTCGAAAAAAAAAAAAAATATTTTGCCTATTTTCCGAAATACGAATTTTTAAAATGCTCATCTAGTGCATTTTTTCTCTTGTTATATTTATGCAGATTAAAATATAACTATGACCTTAATCTTTTAAATGCCTATGAATTCAATGAGAAAATATTGAATTAAATCCAGGCGATTGCAATTGACTGTATACACCGTGCCCGTTAATGAACCCAAAAAAAATAACCACGTATTTCTAACTGCATTTAGAAAATATAATGACAAAGTAATAATTATTTCGTTACCTCGTATAGAAAAAAAGTTAGATCTGATTTTGTACAAGCAGGAATTTGACCCCACTCTTAACTTTGAATGGGCAAAACTTGGAAATTAAAAGATTAAAAAGAAAACTGGTGGTGGTTCAGCACTTCTGCTACTATGAAGTATATCCTCAATTTTAATCATTCATATCAGAAACCTCCTCCTGTTCCTCGCTATAGTGAGGGGAAAAGTTTTGTGTTACACACGAGTGCAAATGTATTTTACTTCTCGTAAGTTAAAACACTTGCTACGCTCAAGTTTCTGTTTTAAAACCACTCGCTTCGCTCGTGATTCAACTATGGAATCCTTTCGCTTGCTCGTGTTTCAATTTCATGCTCGCGGGTAAAATACAACTTTGCACCCTTGTACAACAAATAACTATTTCTTTATAGAAGATTGATGATGAGCAGCAGCAGCACAGCATCGTCACAGTGGACAAATTACTGCGTCGCCAACCCTTTTACCCAGCGTGGCTATTATGGGCATTTACCTCCTAATGTCCAATACGCATAGTTAATAGGATCACCTTGTATATTATTCTATCAATTTATCGGCCTGATTAATATGTACACTATACCAAGTTGCAAATTTCTAATTCTAACGGTCACTCAGTTATGCTGCGGACAGACAGACAGATAGACAGACAGACAGACAGACGGACGTAGCGAAACTATAGGGATTCCTAGTTTACGACGGAACCCTAAAATCTCGTGTCGATTTAAAACACTCCTTTCAGTCGTGTTTTATTTTATCGCCAACCTTTACTTTTTTCACACTTGTATCGTAATGTCATCATCATCATCCATCATCATCATCATATCAGCCAAAAGACGTCCACTGCTGAACATAGGCCTCTCCCAAAGATTGCCACAATGACCGATCCTGCGTCACCCGCATCCAGCGGACCCTGGGGCAAGAAAACCTAGCGGTTAATTCCGAAAACGTTAACTTACAAAAAAACTCTATTTTTTTACCCGATTTTTTTTATAGACCTATTCAACAATACCCCATACTATAAGATTACAGTAAAATAAAATAACATCCCGACTTTACTTATAGGGGAGGTGCTCGAATATTTTTTAATATATTTTATTCTACCTCTTTTTCGGTGTGACTGATATGGAGGTATACGTGTACCAAATTGCAAATTTCTTATACTAACCGCCTATGAACTATGCTGCGGACAGACAGACGGAGAGACGGACAGACGGACATGGCGAAACTATAAGGGTTCCTCGTTTACCACGTAACCCTAAAAAGGTTGGAATTAATTTTAGGTCTATATCGGGTGGCATAATTTTTTTATGTCGAAAAATTTGTCGCATACCAACTTTACGCCGAAAAATGAATGGCCTAAATTGAATGGCTATTTTATGTACTAAAACTAACTACTTTTAACAAACGACCTTTAAAAAAATATTTTCCTTAAACTTAACCCTCCCTTAAACCACCCAACCCTGTTGTCCAAAGATTTTTAGTCATTATACCTAGGAACCGGTCGACGAAGCCCCGCGGCGCGGGACTTCTATTTCTGATCTAAGGGATAAAAGGTACCTAACGAACCTATCCAGGTTAGAGTAGGGGAGGTACAGATTCATTATTTTCTAATACAGGGGGGCTTCGCCCCCGAGCCCCTCTTGTGGGGCGCTTCGCTCCCCTATCGCCCCTTTTTCGGGTTTCCAAATAATTCGTGTTTGTAAATAATTGATTAAAAATACTTAAGTATTTTATAGACTACGCCTTTCTCTCCGCCTTTCCTAGAAACCTAACCATTCCAAGTCGGTTTTACCCTGCCTTATTGAACTTGAACATTATTTTAAACCATTCACCATATTGTTAATATACTTTTTTCAATGAAATTTCGGACATAACAATTGTAGGTGCAAAGAAAATTTACAGTTTGAGCAGTAGGAAACAATGAACATTATGATTATTAAGCTTTAGGTAATTCGACGATCGAGTAATCAATATTAGGATAAATATAGTGTAGGTGTTTTAAATGTGTATGCGCAAAATAAAGTAGGCTAAACGAGTAGTATGCCATTTAACACTATGCTAAACATTCTCAGCCAAAAAAATTTAGGACAATCGACGTTATGCGACACATCAGGCACCCCTTAATCTTATCTTAAAAATATACTCTTCAGACAAAGTTTCGGTTTAAAGACATTTTTTTTGTACACTTGTTTGACGGTGAGCACTGTCACCGGCGTCAAAAGTGTTAAGGAATAAATATTTAAAAAAAACGCTGAAATCGATTTGTCTTAATTTTTTTATCAGCAGTTGGAATACGACGTATCAAGTCGCTATCTTTCAAATCACACTATTTCCATACAAACTTTCAACTACCTTTTAACCACTTTAGGGTTTAAATTTTATAAAATGGTTTCTCATTTTGTATACAAATAATTATACAGGGTGGAAAGAGACGACGTTCCTTCCCGCTACCGACCGAGTCTTTCAACCATTACGATGAACTTTCAGTATAGTACCAAAATAGAAATATCTTTAAAAAGTCAATTTTCCATGTACAGTCGCCATCAGATATATGGTAGCGGTCAAGGTCCCCAAATAAATCGGAGCAACGTAAAATTTCAAAAAATTCGTTACGTGAGAAAAGGGCTATAAATTAGAGGCATGTAATTCGACACAAATTTAGGAGCAACCATTTTTCAATGAATTCGTAACGTATAATTAGGCAAAAATACGGAACACAGAGATAATCAGAAATATCTGAGCAGTCAGGGTGGTCGTAAATATCTCAACATTTATGGAAAATACACCTTAGTGTCATATACACATCGCTTTAAATTCTTTATGGTCAGACACAAGGTCTTGAATAGGTTGTCAATAATTTGAATTTAGAACAGAGTGGTTTGTTGTGACGTTCTTCGAAAAGAGTAGACATTTGTCATCGTGACAAATATATTTCTGTCCCTTTCGCAAATTGGACAGATATTATGCCTAAATCATTAAAATCTATCAATCTAGTTAACCGCTGTTTTGACGTATTGCCAAAATTGGCAAAGGTAGAACAAGGAGCAAAGCTAAATTTCGTGAGAATAAGATGGGTACTCGGCGGTGGCGCAATAAATTAGTTCGAGTAATAATTATATTGAAGTAGGTATTATTAAACAGCGATTACAATGGGATTTGAAAGTACTGTTGACACAACAGTGTATAAGTCAATCTAGAATATATTCATAGACATACAGGGTGGCCAAATAAGCTATATACACTTCATTTTTGAAATTTTATTCTATACATAACACAAAAAATATAAAGTATCACTGGTTAAATAAAATTATTTTGGGTCGGCAATTATACATGGAAAATAATCAGACAAAAATATCCCCCTCTAGTAGCATCGCAGATGCCAACCCCTTTTCATCGCGTTTTTTCTTCACCACCTCCCGCCCACCCTCCTTCTCCCCTCTTTTTTTTTTTTTTTTTTTTTTTTTTTTTTTTTTTTTTTTTTTTTTTTTTTTTTTTTTTTTTTTTTTTTTTTTTTTTTTTTTTTTTTTTTTTTTTTTTTTTTTTTTTTTTTTTTTTTTTTTTTTTTTTTTTTTTTTTTTTTTTTTTTTTTTTTTTTTTTTTTTTTTTTTTTTTTTTTTTTTTTTTTTTTTTTTTTTTTTTTTTTTTTTTTTTTTTTTTTTTTTTTTTTTTTTTTTTTTTTTTTTTTTTTTTTTTTTTTTTTTTTTTTTTTTTTTTTTTTTTTTTTTTTTTTTTTTTTTTTTTTTTTTTTTTTTTTTTTTTTTTTTTTTTTTTTTTTTTTTTTTTTTTTTTTTTTTTTTTTTTTTTTTTTTTTTTTTTTTTTTTTTTTTTTTTTTTTTTTTTTTTTTTTTTTTTTTTTTTTTTTTTTTTTTTTTTTTTTTTTTTTTTTTTTTTTTTTTTTTTTTTTTTTTTTTTTTTTTTTTTTTTTTTTTTTTTTTTTTTTTTTTTTTTTTTTTTTTTTTTTTTTTTTTTTTTTTTTTTTTTTTTTTTTTTTTTTTTTTTTTTTTTTTTTTTTTTTTTTTTTTTTTTTTTTTTTTTTTTTTTTTTTTTTTTTTTTTTTTTTTTTTTTTTTTTTTTTTTTTTTTTTTTTTTTTTTTTTTTTTTTTTTTTTTTTTTTTTTTTTTTTTTTTTTTTTTTTTTTTTTTTTTTTTTTTTTTTTTTTTTTTTTTTTTTTTTTTTTTTTTTTTTTTTTTTTTTTTTTTTTTTTTTTTTTTTTTTTTTTTTTTTTTTTTTTTTTTTTTTTTTTTTTTTTTTTTTTTTTTTTTTTTTTTTTTTTTTTTTTTTTTTTTTTTTTTTTTTTTTTTTTTTTTTTTTTTTTTTTTTTTTTTTTTTTTTTTTTTTTTTTTTTTTTTTTTTTTTTTTTTTTTTTTTTTTTTTTTTTTTTTTTTTTTTTTTTTTTTTTTTTTTTTTTTTTTTTTTTTTTTTTTTTTTTTTTTTTTTTTTTTTTTTTTTTTTTTTTTTTTTTTTTTTTTTTTTTTTTTTTTTTTTTTTTTTTTTTTTTTTTTTTTTTTTTTTTTTTTTTTTTTTTTTTTTTTTTTTTTTTTTTTTGTGTTTTGGTTTATTTTTTTTTTTTTTTTTTTTTTTTTTTTTTTTTTTTTTTTTTTTTTTTTTTTTTTTTTTTTTTTTTTTTTTTTTTTTTTTTTTGGTTTTTCGTTGGCCAATTAGAAAAGACAAATCCTTTTAAATAACCCCACAAAAAAAAAACAGGAGCTGTCAAACCAGGCGATCTTGGGGCCCAGTTAATGTCACCTTTTCATCACACTTGCTGTCTAAGCGCGCCATAGCCTGCATGCATAGCGGGAGTAATAGAAAAGTGAAATCCCCTAGGGAGTAATAGAAATGTCAGTACGTCATTTAATAATATTTTGTCTTAAAACAAATTTTTCTTGTCTTAAAACAGATTTAAAGCACTCCCTTCGGTCGTGCCTTAATTTATCTCCACTCGTTCCACTCCACTTAATTTTTTCGCACTTGTATCGTAATTTACTATTTTACTTTCGGAAAGTCGTCACAATTGTCACAAGGTTTAGAACGATTTTCTTGATATGAGGTTCGACCTATGTTGGAATTTCGCTACAATTGTCGTATTTTTGTGACAATGTATACTTTTGCTTCGCTTAAAAGACGGTATTTATTGTTGATTGCTAAAAGTTCTTGCAATATATTTGAAACACAAACAACCACACGGCCCGTCTGATGATAAGTGGTAACCGTAGCCCATGGACGCCTGCAATGGGAGAAACAGTCAATTTACAATTCTCGGACTTGTCAACGTGGTAAAATAGGACCCGCAAATGACATTTAGGTATTCTGTGTTCACCCTTTATACTTTTTTAGTTCCGTTCAAATAAATAATTTGCTAGCTTTACGATTTTATTTACTTATCCCATATTAATATGATTACATCAATAAAAAATCAAAATTGAATTTATGTTATTTTCGATTATGATGCTTGAAAACTTCTCTTTTATCTAGGAAACTCATTTACTCACCCACAACAGTGCCGTCAAAATCATCTTTGACATTGACAACTTAAAGAAGTAGTAGTGACAACATAGAATTTAAGGGACAACATAGTAAAAAATTAAAATAAACTATGTGACGCAGACTTAAGGTGTATTTCCTATAAATGTTCCGATCTTTATGATCATTCTGGCTGCTTCGATATCTTTGAGTCATGTTCGGTCCGATATCTTTACCTACTTGTACGTTACGAATTTATTGAAAAGTGACTGCCCCTAAATTTATGACGAATTACACGCTCCCAAATCATTGCCCTTTTCTCACGTAACGAATTTATTGAAATTTTACGTTGCACCGATTTATTTGGGGATCTCGACCGCTACCATATATCTGATGGCGACTGTACGTTTTCGATGTTGGTCCCATACAGAAATTTCATCGTAATGGTTGGTAGACTCGGTCGGTAGCGGGAAAGAACGTCGTCCCTTTCCACCCTGTATAAGTAGCCTTCTGTAAAGATGCCATCTTTCTAGCCCTAGTAATTTACAGTAAAAGCTCTTTATTCGCGGGGTATATGTTCCATAAATATGCCGCGAATACAGAAACCGCGAATACGGAATGGTAATTTATATGAGATTATAGGGGATACGTTCCTGGGTGACAAAATAAAAATAAAATATATATAAAAAATTAATTTGATAAAAGTTTTTGAACATTTTAATTAATCATTTTAAGACTTAGACAATGGTTTGAAGAATTTTGTAATTTTTTCTTGCTTGGCTGTTTTCAAAAGCTCCTTCAATTCAGTCAGACTGATACACAGCAGTCGCATTAGCAATTCGCCGCTTAAAAATAAGACTTCGTTCCATAGACGGATCAATGTTCATAAAGAAATCGCAAAGCTCATTTGCCATTCTTAAACCTGCACTAAGATTTTTCAAATTAAATGTCACGTTTCCAGTGCTTGTTGAAGCCTCTTCTTCAATGGGCTGTGAATTTAACATTTCCTCCAAGTCGGTTTCAGTCAAATCTTCATCTTGCGATTCAAGCAATTCCTAAATGTCACTTGATTACACTTGACGGCGGTGTCATTTAACAACATACTTTTGGCTTAGTTTTAATAAGATCTATTTTACTTTTTTATTTCTGTTTATTTACATTGTCAAAAACACCGATCGCGGCGAAGGCGGCTTGTGTCAAAGTTCTCGGCGGTATCATTTAACGACATACTTTAGACAAACTTGTAATAAGATCTATTTTACGTTTTTATTAGTCCATTTGACAAGGATATTGGATTGGATACCTATTGGAATAATTTTATTATTATGTATGTACTTATTAGATCCGCGAATAAAAAAATTTTTAGTCGCGAATATAGAAATTGGGTCACATTTTTTTAATCCGCGAATAATGAAAACGCGAATAAAGGAAGCGCGAATAAGGAGCTTTTACTGTACACTAAATTTATTGTCTACCTTAGTCTCCTTAAACAAAATCTACACCCCTACTTAACCCTCTCAATCATTAAATTTCCCTGCACTCTGATATATTATCGCTTTTTTCGTATTTTACTTAGTAAATCTCTTTCAATGTTTTAGGTCTCCAATCGTAACTTTGCATCCCCTTGTTATAAAAATACTTTTATAGGAATTATCATAGCTTTAAGTTAAACTTCAACCCAATAAAAATTGTAATCCACTTTTAACCTTTAAGAAATGATTAAATTAAATTTCTTGTACTCTTGTAAAATACCTTATTAATACTAAAGTTTCAAGTTCCTACAAAATAAATTTGGATCCCACCTTTGCACTCTTATCTTACCAGAAAAAACAGCTCATACATGAAGTTTGACATTGTCATTCAAATGAACAATAAATTGAGTCTCTAATTGTTTACATTTATTTTTACCTATGTATAAAATACGCAATGGAATGTCGAATTTACAAGAATATGTTTGTAATTTACCATTTTTGGAGGTTACTTACGTCACATAAACGTGTACGAGTATTTGCTCGTGCTATAATCAAAACATAGTACCTACCGAAAAAAAGCAACATTATTATTAGGTACTTTGTTTGTGCAATATGCAATGCAACACGGAAGTTACCTCTTACCTACATGTATCCTAGGTACCTAATGTAGGCACGAGGTTAACTAAAAACATTAAATTGTATGCAAGGTACCTACGTTATTTTTGCGTTACTATTAAGAACAGGAATTTCCTCGGTTCACCAAGGAACAGTTCATGACAGCCTTCGTTACTCTTGTGCCACTGACGACGACGACTGCGACTCGTCTGGTGACGTGATATGATTAAATCTTGTTAGCCACATTGTAATCCACACTCCTTTTTTTTACTTTAGAACAACCTGTATAATATTAGCAGCTCCTGAGGTAATAAAACACCGGCCAAGAGCATGTCGGCTTATGCTAGGGTTCCGTAGTTTTCGGATATCTCTGAAAATATTGACTTTAGAATAAAACTTTGTTTGAAAATCTCTTATTTTTTTCAAAGACCTCTTCAACGATATTGCACACTATAGGATTACAGCAAATAAAAAAATCATTCACACTTCACCAGGTTAGGCACCCGAAAAATTTTTTTTTTCTATTTTGTTATTTTACCACTTTGTCGGCATAATTAATATTAATGTATATCTGTGCCAAATTGCAGATATCTAGTACTAACGGCCACTGTGCTATGCTGCGGACAGACAGACGGACAGAGCAAAACTATAAGGGTTCCTAGTGTACTACGGAACCCTAAAAAGGTACATTAGTATGAAACCTCTTTTAAAGAGTAGCTTACATAAATACTCTACATTTATCAGTTCCCTTAATTCCTTAAGGGTTAAGGAACCTACCATCTCAACTGTTCTTTGTCCAGAACTTGCTCCATAACATACACAATCAATCAGAAATATCTGCCAAAAGTGAAACACGTGTCGTTAAGGAGTTCCGTTCTGGTCTTTATCAGCAGTTCCACCTACTTACATTAAAACGCATAAATGAAAATGCTTGATGTTTAAATGATAATACAGAATCCTAAGGTTCCTAAGGAAACACCCCATCAGAACTGGTAATTGACAATAACTTACACGACCATCTTCATTGCTTAAAATGCATAACCAGTTACATACATACGAAACACCAAAGTGTTCCGAAGTTCCGTTCTAGCCTTCATCGGCAGTTCCACTTCCCTAAGTAAGGAAGTATCACTTTTTGAAGAAAAATGGATGATTGGTTGATAAATCTCAAAACGGTTTTATGTGTGTTATAATATGAGAAATTCCATGGATTACATCATCACCACAGACAGACGACACCACAGACACATCATGACAGACAGACGAACAAGAAAGTAATCCTGTAAGAGTTTCCGTTTTTTCATTGTGGTACGGAACCATAAAAATGAATTGAAACTAGACAAAGGCCACTCCTATTACTTATGCGTGTGGATGCATTAGGAGGTAAATGTAAATCGCCACTTCAATCCCTTTTTCGACTCTTGTGACACCCGCGGGAAGAATTGGGGTGGTGACAAATGTATTCTTACTGCCGTCACCACACGATATTTGTGTACACAAACTATATATCAGTAAATACTTCTTACTTATACATACTATAAAAAATGTAAAGATTACTTACTCACTCTTTGCGTCCTGCTTATAGACTCTGAAACAACCAGTAATATGTCAAACGTTTATCTACCAAAAGAAACATCTCAGAAGATGAGAGAAATTGTCTCAGTTCAGTGGATAAAAATCTAAATGGAACATACTCGTACACTATACTATGAACGACTGTATTATTAAAACTCTAAATGTCATACGAATAAAATTTAACTGAGGGATCGGAACCGGTGTTTACACTCACCACATTATTGTAAGATTTATTTTATTATATTTCAAGTATAATCAACAAGAAGAAAAAATATAATAATACGTAATAGTTTCTTTGAAACCGTAATGACATCCGTTGTTTTTTTTCGTTGCTTAGCAACCACGGTCGTAATTGTGCCTATAGGGCGGGCGGCTGGATTTAAAAAATCACAAATAGGTGAATAGTGGTACTCGCTTTATATATCGTATATAAATAAAGCGTTTTTACTAAACTTCTCAAAAATAATATAAACACTACAACTTACTCCATTCCACGGATACATATTAATACCATAGGTACAAATAATTCTCCAGTTCACAAACAAAACTAACTAAAATAACAAATACGTCATCGAAATAAAGCTCGTATCTCAGTTCTGATTCATACGAGGTTGCTAAGAGTAGTGACAGTTTTGGCTAGCAGATATATATACAAAAGTGAAAAATTTATATCCAGCTGTGGCCATAAATTCATGCATATTATTGATATTATCTAATATTCAAATCGTATAATAACAAGAATAAAGAAAATACGAATAAATAACTAGGAATTAGGAATGTATTGAAATTTACGAATTGAAACTAGTAGGTAGGTACCTTTTGTGTCCGTATTGATAGAGTCCTGTGCCACTCAGCGAATGCTTCAGTATTTAAGTATTTATCAGTAAAGCGTACGTGCTATTTCTGGAAAGAGAATATAACTATAATATATAAATAAATCATTGTAGTTTCAAACCAAAAACCAATAAGTTACGTTTCCGAACTTATTTATGTGCAGTTCAGCTTATTTTGTGTGCCGTAGCCGCAGTTTCCATGATACGACTGCCGGTCAGACATCACAATCTAAAGCTGAGCTTAAAGTTTATGTACTTTGTAGTTCGCGAGGATATGGTTTTTACTGTTATACTATAACTTATTTGAATAAATAAAAAATAAGACGCATAATATTTTCTTCGGTTACCGCGAGGATTACACATGAAATAAAACTATGAAAACAGTCATCCGCAGACCACGAACCCTGTAAAGTGTTCGAAATGTCGGAAAGGTATTAAAATTAGTTAATATACGCGAGTTTATCAGTTTTCATATTTTTATTTCAAAAATAATTTACTTTCCATATTGAATGTACTGAGAAGATGCGGTATATACTTTCTTACCAAGAAATTGCGGCCGCAGAAATTGCGGTGGCGATGAGCACAGATTTTATTCCACTAATCAACCATTAATTAAAGACTCGTATCACTTTGAATATGTATACCTACTAATATAATTATATAACAAACATATTCTATCTTTCTTATTATTATTATAACTAAATTGACATCCTATCGTTTTGACTTCTAGCCGTCACATGTGTTTTCAAATGACGTATTTTGTTGCCAGAGTATAGAAAATAAACTCCATTACAGCAAATCGTATCCGTAAACTTTTTTCATTTTTAATCGTTTTTGCGAATGTAACTTATACGTGTTCGGTAGTATTGAGTTTTATTTAGAATCAGTTGTTATAGTTTTCTTGTGTTCCGTCATAAAAATAACAAGAAACTTAAATAAATGATGGGGTTCGAAAGAATTTCTTCGTTCTGATTTTCCCTACTTATTTAAAGATACTTTGAGTACTGGCATCCCTTGACGTATATGTATATGATTTTATGTCATTTTGAATGTCAAAAAGAGCTGTCAACGGGAGCGATTTGGCGTGCGTCCGACCTCGAGGAGGCGCTCGCGCCATCTGAGTCAAAGGAGAATTTTGACTCGTGTCGCCATTTGTATGGAGAATATACGCAATTTTAAATTAAGGATTAAATTTCTTCGTTGTCTTTATGAGGAAAAATATGAATATGCCTTGATGCACTAATTCAGTTATCTGGCTTTTAAATTAACATGAATATTTTATGCCTGTTAAAGAAAAATATGCATTGCTTCGTGTTCGAAAAATATGCAATTTTTTGATTTTTCGGTACATTTAGAGCCGATTTCTAGGAAATCCATGTAAATATAAAATATAATATCAATTGGAACCTCTGCATGGGTTCTTTCTGAATAAGTTCATGTAAGAAATATGTTTGTAGAGTAATATTTACTTAACAAATTCTTTGTTCGAAAATAGGTCTAAAACGACAAAATCGGGAATCCGACCCTTAACTAGAAAAGGCTAGTTTCTTAGGCCTAAAGAAAATTACTGCGTTCATTTTATTATTTTAGAGTTAATTTTATCTAACCGATCTATTTATCCGGGGATGGTGAAATAGGTAGGCCGTTAAGGGTTTAGAATATTTATTTTTAAAATCGAATATGTAATTAAGTAGGTGACTACATGAGTACATATATGTATATTCCTCTTATTATAGTGAATATTTAGTTACCGAACAAGATGTCACAAATATCTCCACCTTAGACTTCGCTAGTGTCATACGACCACACCAATAGGACATTGAAATATACTATGTTAACATTTGGTAAGAAACATAAAACGAAACAATTTTTTTACCTTTTTAGAGATACCTGAAATATAACAAACATTAAAAAACAAAACATTTTTAAAGCAACCTACAGACCAAGATTTATAAAAAGATGACAAGTGAAGTCTCCTCTAGTAGTTACGAGGGGTGATTCAAAAGTAATGATAATCAGTATGAAAGACACATAAAATGTTTAATAAAATAATTTATTTTTCTACGTAATCTCCTACCAAGTCTACACATTTAGACCACCGTTTCTCCAGGCCACGAATTCCTTTTAAAAAAAAATCATTTTCTTGACCCTCTAAAATGCCTCCACAGCGGCTATTACCTCACCGAAATTTGTTGCCTCTCAGATCTTCCTTCAGCCGTGGAAAGAGATAAAAGTCGCTAGGGGCTAGATCTGGCGAATATGGGGGGTGTTCCAGCAATTCGAACCCTGAATCACGGATGGCAGCCATCGCAACACGGGCCTTGTGGGGCGGTGCGTTGTCCTGGTGAAACAGGATGCCTGCTCGAAGTTTACCCCGCCGCTTTTCTTTAATGGCTTCTCTCAATCTGCGTATTTGGTCAGCGTAGTAGGAGCCCGTAATAGTGGTTCCCTTTTCCAGGTATTCGATCATTATGACTCCCTCAGCATCCCAAAACACGGAAGCCATGACCTTACCAGCGGAGCTTGCTACCTTGAATTTCTTCGGTGTAGGGGAAGACGCTCGCTTCCAGGTCATGGATTGCTGTTTGGTCTCAGGATCGAAATGGTGGATCCAAGACTCGTCCATGGTTACAAACCGACGCAAAAATGTTTCGGGGTCAGTTTGATATTTTTCAAGATTAGACTTTGAAATCTCATATCGTATTTTCTTTTGTTCAGCCGTTAACATTCTAGGCACCCAACGAGCGGAGACTTTTTTCATGTGTAGTTCATTAGTTAAAATCCTTTGAATGCTACTAAACGAGATGCCTGTGAGCTCAACTAGATGCCTGATAGTCATTCTTCTATCTGTTAAAACGAGATCATGAATTTTTTTGACATTTTCTTCAGTAAGGGCGACAAATGGGCGGCCTTCGCGATGTTCATCTTGAGTGGATGTTCTTCCCAAGTTAAACTCCTTTGACCAGCGTGCCACTGTGGAATACGGCGGAGCGGACTCCCCCAGTGTTCCCACTAATTCAGCGTGGATATCTTTAGTACACATTTTTTTCAAGCAGAAGTATTTAATAACCGCTCTCACCTCAGTTTTCTCCATTTTTGCGTTATTGTTCCGACTATTCGTAAAAAAACAGCTGCAACTCTCTGACAAATACATATTTTTTAATTATTTTTTTTTTAAATTAAGTAAGGAGTCTTTGTGGCTAGTAACGCCATACCTATTTATTTTAATCCGATGCAATAAGTATTCAATTATCATTACTTTTGAATCACCCCTCGTATTCAATGTTAAATTTAATAGTGAGACGAGCGAGAACAGCGTTTTACCTAATGACTTGTATCTATTTAATATTTATGAACGAAGTACGTTTTTCTACTGGAATATGTAATTCAGATATCATTATTTAATTCACCTACTTAATCTATTTCTTAATCGTATGAGTATAAAATAAATAAGAAATCTTAGTAGCGTCGTAAAAACGCGAAGCGAAAGTTAATCCTTAAACATATTGGATTCTTTTAATGTCTTCATGTCTTTCAAGGTTTATTTATCAAAGGCCGATGTGATATCACAAGCAGAATGCTCATTTTTATATTACACATTTTATCCGATTATCTTTGACAATTCGCTGTCATCTTGTTAAATTTATCAAGTTACCTATAAGAAAATGAGATTCGTGTTTGACGTGGGTAGGTACCTATTAAATTTAATGTGATGCTGGCGACGGAAATTCATCATTTCCCTGCTAACTTCCGAACGTAGGTACGAAAACGTTGTTTTACTACACTAACATCGACGAAGTTCAGGAAATAAGATCAGCGACAAATAATGTTACTTGATTTTTTTTTATGTCTTTCACTCGCAATCAGTTTCGCGATCGTTCCTCGACGTTATTTATTGGTATGGGTCTAATTGGCCAGGAACAGTCAAGTGCACTCGTGTATATAATATAAACTTGTTGTAGTATTTATATAATAAATACTCAAAAATATGTCTTCGTGGCCACCAATCACCAGTTAACTGTGTTGGCATTTGTACAACTAAAGAATAGTAATACCTATCAAACTTTCCATTATTTTCATACTAAGTAAGTTAACTTGTAACTTCAATTGCCGAAATGAAAATGACTCTATAAAATTAACTCAATCAAATCATTTTAAACGTTGACACGCCATTTGTTCGCATATTTATATTCCGTGAAACATAGACTTTCAACACAACACTTTAATGTCTTTAATTTTAAATTTTAAAAAATCAATCTCGACAATTCATTGAACAATTTTTTTTACATCAATTTAATATATTTTTTTTTAATATATGTACGAGTAAAATAATATAAATTAAATTCCATCCAACCATATTATTTTGAATTATAAATATTGGATGTCATAAACCAAAAAATGAATTACGTTTATAAAGAACATGTCTAGTCAATTCAAATTACAGAAGGAAAAACCACCTTATTTTTAACAGAATAATGTGTGAATTTGCCCGGATTTTTTAAGCTTTGGACATGTTTTTTCCCTGGACCCTCATATTTTCACAATAAGTTCATATTATTTTGTTTAAAAACATTTGTTTATCGTATCAATTACGTCCCCAATTTTTAATCTAACGGCGCTTGGAACAATGAGTAGGATTACACCCAGATCCAGCATTATTTGTTTGTTTTCCAACAATGCATGTTGTTGATATATGGCCGGTCGCGCACGGCTCCGCCTGGAATAATGACCAGCGATGAAATTGACGGTCTCCGTGCCTAGTCTGTTGTGCCCTGCCGGTGAAGCCGAGGGACCGGGTTCGAATCTCAGTAAGAGCGATTCTTTGTATATTTTTCCCAATTACGTCGTAATTTAGTATCCGCAACATAACCCGTAACTGGTCTTAGCTGGGTTGTTCTCTTGGCGTTTCAACCGCTTCATTCCCCACCTCACATATTCTGGACAAATGAGCCACAATAACAGTGATTTGATACTATAGTACCCCGTAAAACTGTATACTATAGTACCCTGTGCAATACAATCGCGATTGAAATATAGTCATTATTTTGGCTCACTTTTTATGTAAAGATGGTAATGAAAGCGGTTCAAACGCCGAGAGAACAACCCAGCTATGTAGGCATGGTCGCCTACATAAGTAAATATGTTTAATAATAATAATAATACAGGTGTTATTTAAATTTAAACGTTCTTCCCTTAGTAATAAGCGCAGAAGCGTACACATACTCGTAATTATTGATGTGCTATGTGGATGCATTTAATATCTACCTATGTTCTACTAGCGTATACGTAGCTGTGATTAGTGGATATCATTTTAAACGTACTTTTGTACGTATTTTTGTAAGATAAGTTCTCTCATGTGATATCCATGGCAATACACATAAGAGGTGCCCTAACCAGGATTTGAACAAAGGACTTCAAGCTTCGTAGGCATGGTCACTGCCCACTAGATTACGGAGGTATCGCATTATTTATTTAAACTTTATTGCACAATATAAAAGAGTACAAATGGCGAACTTAACGCCTTAAGGCATTCTTTACCAGTCAACCATTGGGCTAAACAGAAAGCTTTGGTTTAGTGCAGGATTTAAACTTTTGTGATATTGATTATTTAATCAAGTCAATTATTATTATGCAATTAGGTAAAATCAAACTATTTAAAACGGTTAAACTTTATTAATATACGCGATAACGTCCGTTTTAAATAGTTTTATTTTACGAGTATATCGTAAAATAAAACTATTTAAAACGAACGTTATCGTAGTATCTGTTGGTAGTGACCCTGCCTACGAAGCTGGAGGTTCCGGGTTCGAATCCCGGCGAGGGCATTATTTGTGTATTTATTTATCACAAATATTTGTTCCTTGGTCATGGTTGTTTATGTATTTAAGTATCTATATGTATCTATCTATTATATACAGGGTGTTTTTTATCCGGCAAAAACATAATGTGTGGTCACTAGGCAAGTTTGTTTCAATCCGTGCGATTCCATGGCAGACAAAAGGGTAGCAGGTTTGAGTAGTCAAGTCTTAGCCAATCAGGAGTTCATCACAAGCACCGATCAGCCGACGTCACTCACCCCACCATCGGCACTAAACAATGAATAAAATGTCCTAACTACATGCACACACGATTGTTATTTGATTAATACTGCCCAAGCGCATACCTACCTGTACCTGCTCGTCGTCATCAACAATTCAATTTGCTTAGAGAGTGCATTAGAATCGATATCTGAGGTAAACCAGTACGCGTTTGTATGACGGAACATTTAAGTTACTCCGTTCTTGAGGTCAAATTATGCTGGCTCGGCTGATCGCAAGATGCCATGTGCCATTTGTACAGCACTCTGTAAACAAAGAAGGAGTGCGCTTGCGTGAACGCGCTCGAGTCAAACTACCCTCAGATCGGCGCGCAACTCAAAATACCCTCATTATTAGTACTGTATGCGATAGACTGATAATGCTGTCTCGTGGTATATACCTGCAAGTTAAGCTCCACCTCCATTCCCCACCACGCGTAGGAAACTTGTTACGTACGTCATAACGCATTGAATTAGTTACCTTATGCGGGTTAATTAAAGTTGCAAACTCAAACACCCTTTCCACTCTGATTTGGCAGTTATGAGATAGTGGGGCAGTACGCAAAGTAAGCAAGTGATCATAGTGACCAAACATTTGTTAGATAATGGGATTTAAAAAAAAATCTATAACAAAAAGGATAATGAAAAATTGATTATTTTTGTTTTGCCAAATATTTTTTTACGCCTTTACCCAACACATATTGCAATATGGCTAATGATATAAAAAACACCCTGTATATCGTCGCCTGGTACCCACATCACAAGCCTTAATTGAGCTTACCGTGGGACTAGGTTGATTTGTGTAAGATGTCCCAAGATATTTATTTTATTTTATTTATTTTATTTACGAGTAATCATCGCGGTAACCGAAGAAAATATTCGTAATAGTAGATTGTTAAATGGTGGAAAGGCACCCATTTCCGACGAGGTAGTTTGTAATATTGCTAGTCGAAAATGGGTGCCTTTTACCCGGGTTAAATACTCTACTTTTCATTACAAATGAGAGGAAAGAGAAAACATAAAGTATTAATTTAATGTATTAGTTACTAGTAAGAATTTATTTTTAAGTATAAATTAATATATGGCAGTATAACATTATTCCGTCGCTTACCTACGCGTATTAAGATATAAAAAAAACTTGATAGGTTTGTTCCTCCTGGTCACCGCTATATAAAACCAAAACACTTAAATTTTAACCGAAAAATTAAAATAATTTAATTAATTGACATATTTAACTTACGATTATCGATACAAATTAAACCAAAAACTAGCGACCAAAAACTAATATTTTCGATTTGTTTCTAAATAAGAGTATTGTTGGCACTTTTACTAGGCGAGCACTAATAGGAATATATCTTTTTGCAACCTAAGGGTCGCGATGCATCGTTTTCCACCCGTATCATAGATAAACAACAACCCACTTTCCGAGCATGAGCAATGAAAAGTATATATTATTATTGTTTTCACTGACGTTGACAGATTGTTTTTGAGTTGGTAAGCCAACCCTAAATTATGAAAAAACGATAGGAAGCCAGGCCACACATACTTTTAATTAAGTTATTTCAACAACGGTTTGTGAAAACGCCCAGTTAGTACAACTAATTTATAGTGAACTAAACGCGCAATCTACACAACACACAACACAATAATATGTTCAAACACGAATCCAACACCATCGCGAGTGTCTTGCGAAACCCGCCGCCATCACTGATTTTAACTATTATCTGCATACGTGCATGGACAAGACATTTATTCGTGGTTTGCCCATCCATTTCACAGTTGTTTAGTGAACTTGTAATGGCGCGATAGAAACGGTATAGATTGACTTCCGATATTACGTAATCAAGAAAATACATATGTTTAGTTGACATTGTGAGTTCAGTATTTACCACATCGATGATATGATGAAGGGATACTCCAAATGTGACCAGAAGAGGATGCGATGAGTTTTCCACAGGCCGCACCGAAGCGTCGTAGTTCTGCATAAGATGGCGAACCAATCGGTACTCTTCATCACAGCATACAACACCTAAAAAGACAATAAATACATTTATGTCATGAAGGTTACAATTTCAAGGTTAAATTGAACATGAACTGGATGTTTTTTGAAACTTTTTGTTGCGACGCCCCCTTAGGGCGCAAATACTTTTCCCGGTCGCTCTCTAAGGGAAGGGGTAGCGAATTTGAACATTGATATAAATTAATTGTGTTTGTTTTTTAACTAAAATTCATAAGGAATGAAGTTTCACGAAGCTTGTATATCAGCATGGATTTGAATGAGATTAAATTTGTTGATTTGTTTTTTAAGACACAGTTGGCTATAATGGTCCACATACGAGTATTTAGTTAGTTAGTCATTCATGCACTGCGTATTATAAATCAGGTTAAGGTGGCTCGATTTCCATCCTAAAAATAATAGATACTATTCATTACATACTATTTATACATAGCATATTTACTTTCGTATAGTCATTTGCGTTAAATTAATAAAAATACTTCGTTTAACAAAGAAATCAAGTAAAATTCGCTTTATGTAGTTTTAATATAATAGTATTCACAGATAAATTGCCGATCATCCGAGTTATTTATCAAAAATATCAGTCGTTTGTAGTTTCATTAAAGCATTTATTTAAATTATTATTTTGATATTATAATAGCTCTAGTTATTTCAAAGAGAGTAATCAAGCGAAATGAAATAAGTATTAAACAAACAAAAGTAGACCGAATGAAACGAGAATGCATAGGTATATTGAAACTTATTGGAAATTATTATTGAAGCAGAAATTTGTTGAAGAGTTTCTTATTATTTATTTAAATTATGGATTTATGGTTAAATACTTGTCAGCTATATGAATCGATTACTCTTTTCGTTCAATCATGTCGATGCTTTTGCAAATTGGTCATTTTATTGTATTCAGTAGAACCGGATATTGTAACAATCTTTGGAGGAGGCCTATGTTCAGCAGAAGACTTCTTGCGGCTGATATGATGCGTCTTTCAGCCACCAGAGACGTAATTTTAATTAATGTACGTCCTACGTGTATACTATGAGACTATGACTTGTGTACGTATGTACACAAGTCATAGTCTCATAGTAATGTCGGATACCCAGCAGTTGGTAATTATACTGTTTACATATTGCCCTAACGGAAGCTTAATTCAAATTTTCTTTATTTCAACCTTGGAACAAACGTCAATCCGTGAAACACGAATTTTTTTGGATCACATCTATTTGCTCCGACCAAGCTATTTAAGTGCCAATTACATTTGGACGTCTCCTTCCTTTTATGCCAATCTCCAATCAAACATAATTCAATTTCTTATTCGGGTGACTCCAGAGAACTTTTGACATGTTAATCAGAAATCTTGAAGAGACGTTTCGATCATCGATAACTCCATACAAAGTAATTAAAATATTATAAGTCATTACTGAGCGTTGTTGAGCGGACAAAGTGTTTGGCGCTTCTGCACAGTTTGATAAGCTTCATTCTAAATTCAAATTTAGGTGAACGGCTCAAATTAAATAAATAATAAAGTAATTAATAAGACATACCGCTTATTAATTATTACGCCGCAAATGTGTACAAGCTATAAATTAAATAGAACTAAGTGATTGGAGAATAATATTGTTAAGGCGAGGTGACGCAATAACAATAGATTTGTCACCACCATAACTCTTCCCGTGGGTGTCGTAAGAATCGACTATGAGATTGAAATGTCACTAACTAGATATTTATTGACGATAAACAGCAGCATCATCATAGTCGACATACTACTGTGATCGCCAATCTAATTGTCCAGCGTGGCGATTATGGGCATTTACCTCCCGATGCATCCTGTCCATAATAGGAGAAACAATACCCAGCAATAAACTGAGATAGGCTGATGACGTAATGTTAAATCGATAAATATTTACCATTTCCTAAAATGAATTTGAACCCCCTGTTTAACCTTCTAAATGCAAATAGACAGCGCCTATAATTTTGTTGCGAGGTTATCCTCGTCAACCTTTATAATGTTCGGCATCTGTTACCTAAATGACGCTCATATATTATCTACTCGACAAAGTATGGGAGAGGCAGTTTTATGAATATATTTTTAATCAAGCGTTTTGCTAAATTTTATTGTTCATTTGCACCACAATGCAATTGCACTGTGGGTTCGTTTCCTGCAGCGTGACCTTAACCATTCAACAAACCCTGAAGCCACACATAGGTTGAAATTTTCAAGAGATTAAAAAAAAAGTTTCATAGTAAATATATTTCCAATAATAGCCTACAAAAATAAACTTACTGTATACTACGACTTGTGTGTCACTGCACTGGCAGGGCAACTTCGGATAGCGGTTAACGGAAATTTCGATTTAGCTATGATGATTGATGACACTTGTTAAAAGTTTGAATCTTATTAGTGACATAAATAAAACAGCTAATCAATAAGGTTAAAGAGATATCGTACTAATCTATGAGGTTAACATTACATCAGGAGCTAAAGACACTTACAGGTTGTTTTAAAGTAATAAATCGTAATTTTCCTCCCATAATATAGTATCACAAGGATGAGCTAATTCGTAAAAAAAAACTCTACTCTTATTGATTCTTTAACTTACAATTTATAATCTCACAAAATTTCTGTAAAAGTATGGCGTGATCTGTGGCAAACATATTGTGTTTCATTCATCTGTCTCTTGAACCTATATCAACTACGAAACTATAAATCGTTGCACAAATCGTATTTCAAAAACAGGCAAGCAATTGCAAAGTTTATTTTGTACAATAGTGGTATTACTTGCGGCTGTAAACTCAACAGTGTTGTTTATTTTCACTTGAGATGTCAAGCTCAGATATAAACCTTAATTGGTGCTTCGCTGTCGTTTCGGAACAAATGTTTACGGAGATTTTCTCTTGCATTGCATGTTTGACCTTGGAGAAAGACGTAGGTTTCGCTTCTTGTTCTAACAAAGACCGTATGTGCTTAGTGCTAACTGCGTATAAAATGCAATAAAAACAATCACTTATAACAACTTCATATGGGTAAGATGAAACGGTATTTTTAATGGGGTAAGATAAAAATGCTAACATCAGATGCTGTGACAGAAGGACGACTTTCTGTCTTTCCCCATTCTGAAAACCGTCTCATCTTACACCAACTTACCTGTAAGGTGGGGTAAAATGAAATGGTTTTTTTAATGGAGTAAGATAAAAAGCTACCGCTGACGCTGTGACAGAAGAACGACTTTTTGTCTTACCCCATTAAAAAACTGTTTCATCTTACCCCTCCTTACCTTAATAATGCTGTACTAGTTTCTTACGAAAATATCCAAAGCAAAGTTGTATCAAGAACTGAAAAGAAGTTTAATTTCAGATATGACTCAGTACAATAATAATTAATGGATTTAAAATAAAAAATGCTGAGCATATTAATAATGTCGGTTCGTTACTTACTTACGGCCTTATTCATAAAAAGTTACGCGCCCGCTGATGGGTCGTTGTTGACCGGATGGCTAAAAACGTTATTCATAAACGTTCAATAGTGCTATTCAGCCGCTCAAACCTACTATAAATCCCCCGAAAGTTATAGAGCCGAGGACCGTTCTATATAACGGTCTTATAACTTCTTATTTAACAACATGGCTGCCAAAATTTTGATCAGCTGATTTTTGACAGGTGCATAACCATGCGTTTAAAGTAGGCAGAAGAGAAAAGATAAAGGTATGAAAGTCTGATTTGGTGTATAGTTTTTTATATCGTCTATTCATCTGATTATTATTAAATATGTATCCAGAGATACTTAGTTATATTTAGATAGGTATTTAAAATAAATATCCGATGATTTATTGTAAGTAGTTACGCAGTTTCGATTTTCTCTACATGCAACATTACACGAATCAGAAATGGTGGGAAAACTAATCTCCAAGTTTTTTAATTTAAAATTTTGTTGATAGTTTTTCAACCATTTCAACTTCAACGTCAATACGCAGTGAGACTCCATCATGCAGGCCTTAAACGCTAATTGATGCCATAAATAATTTGTGTAATCCGCCGCGGCGTCCAAAAATATATAACATAAGGGCAGATCCCATTGAGGATCTGCCCGATGTTGAATTTAGGCGACGATACCGCTTTAATAAGGCGACTGTTTTGTATATAGTAGAGTTGGTGAAAGAAGACCTGAAGAAAGATCGCAGAGGAGCTGGCCTCACACCAGAACTTCAGGTTCTAACTGCAATTAGGTGTTGGGGTCGCAAGGAAGTAAATATTTATTTATTACTTACCCGTACTACTAACTGCCCATACCTAGGTACTAACTAGCCATACAATTATGTTTCGTTATCTGACCGTCATCGCAAGATTCGCAAGTACCTAATCATAAAGCTAACTGTTTTGATTAGTTACCTAGGTAAAAGAATACATAGTAAGTACCTAATAATTTCAGGTTCAAGATGATGATAATATAATTATTTGAGATAAAAGTAAGTAACAAGGAATTAGGAAATATTTGCGAATTCCCGCCAGACAGCTGTCAAACTTTTTTTTAATTTGCGGTGAGACCACATTTTTGTCTATGATTTTGTCAAGGCGCCAACATAACGCGTCTAATCCGTTCAACAGCGGCTCAACAGTTATCGGAGAGATATTGAGCGTTTATGAATAACACTTCTTATAAACCGTTCAACAAGACTTATCGGCTCGATAACTATTGGGCCCCTCAAACCTTCAACAAGGAATTTTTATGAATAAGGCCGTTAATATTTTATTATTAAAACAAATATACTCAGTACAAAAACTGGGTTTTAGACCAGTACCTATTCATAACTTTTAGCATACATACATTATATAGACGGTAGGAAAACGATATTAATAATTTAAAATAATAGAATTTATCTGAAACACTATTGAAGTGACACACATCTTGAGATAATTATTGTTTGAAACTTTTGATAATTATTTGTCGATTCAAATCCAACTTACACGTACAAGTGCTTCAAAAAAATACCTAGGCATAGTCAATGTATGTAGTCTACCCGACAAAAAAATTTTTTTTAAATATGATACCAATCCTTTAATACCTATTCCCTATTCCTGTAAGTTACACTAATTATGCGTCTAATTACCATTTAATTGCACGTTACCTCAACAAGGAGGTACTCACAATAATTAATCGCTAACAGACATGCTGTTATTGTCATGTAAGCTACCTCATTAGGGGCATACAATGTGCTGTTTTCCTTAATAAATACTATTTACCTACGGATCCATTAGTCGTTAAGTATTTTATAGAGGTATTTAAGCTTTTATTATACAAGGAACGTTAGCTGGGAACGTTTTGCTCAAATTCGTTTTTTTTTCATCTGTACTTAAGCATTCAACCGGCTCAGCTGTAGGTACACAAAAATAAATTATTTTACTATCAATATCAATATAGTCTATACAATTATTAATTGTAACATCAAGCATTGTTGGAAAAGTTTGTACAGTGTACATTTGGATCACGTCTTTTTTTTTCATGTTTATTTTCAAAACTTAATAATTATATCGAATAATTTATATACATAGATTAAATCGAACTAATCTACTTAACCTAACCTATATCCTAAGATTGGCTCTTGTAGCATTGTACCGAGAAGGCTGGCCGCATTTCCTCGCTGTATCGCAATACTGATGCGTTGTGCGAGGAAGTCACCCATTATGATATTGTTGAAAATTGGTGGGCTGGTAGAGTCAATGATACTAAGCAAGATCCACCACCAAGTGTCCCTGAATGTCTCTGGAAGTTTGGAATTTTCCTTTTCTGTCATAAGGTTTCTATAAATGTTTGGTAAGAAAAAGGGAAAGTTTCATACAAACTAATATCACTCACATTGAAAAATAAAATCTATTCAGCGTGGCATCTACCTGTAATATTTAGGATACTATTCCTCATATCGCATAGTTTTGGCATTGTATTATTAGATTTTCCCTTTTATTTGGGCCAAACAGAACTCGATAAACACATTTTAAGAGGAAAATCAACTATTACGCTATCTTTAATTGTTAACTTAACGTGTGTTCCTTTTTGATACGAATTCCATGTGATAAAACTACGAAAAACGTACGTAGCGTTATTCGTTATACAACGATAGCCTAGTTTAACGTAATACCTACTTAGGTATTCAATTTCAAAGATCTAAACTTCGCCAAGAACTTTCAAGGTTAATGTAATATAGTTATTTCACAGGTTAACTACTAGAACGTCAACAAGAGCATTCGTGGAGTTACTCAATTTCCACTATGTTCCTCTCGAATTTCTGGCCAACTTCTAAATATGCCAGCCATAAACCATAATACAAAGTTTTAAAATGCTTTCTTACTTTGATTAATGTTCTCCCCGACGGGTCAGTTTCAATTAATGGGCGTCATTGAAACCCGGAAAGTGCAGCTTCGCAAAAAAACTTTGTTAAAATTGGACACTTTATAGCGTTTGTACAATGTAAACAATTTATTTAAGGACTTGATTGCTTCCTAGTAACCTCAACTCATTTTTCATTGTACTTCTTGTAATGTACTGAAAATTTAACTACTCGTTAACACATGCGTTTTTTTATGAAACTAGATCGAATATTTATCAAATAATGGTCAGTGACACTTCAATCCCTTAGTCGACTCTTACGACACCCGCAAGAGGAGTTGGGGTGGTGACAGATGTATTCTTACTGCCGTTCACCACACGGCCCGATTGATGATGGGCAGCAGCGTCATCATAATGGACACATTACTGCGATCGCCAATCCGCTTGCCCGGCGTGGCGATTATGGGCATTTACCTCCTAATGCGTCTATACACATAGTTAATATGAGAGGCCTACGTCCAGCAGTGGACATTCATAGACTGATGATGTGATGTGATGTGATATAATGTTATAATACCTACAGTAGTAGCACAGTATTTCACCAGTCACACAAAATGACAAGTTGGCAGATCCGAAATGTATTTATAAGTTAGTACATTAACATTTTTTTGTTGGTCACATATAGTGAAAGTTGCTCGGTATGACTTATATGGGGTTTAAAAAAATATCACAACATAATCTATAGGAAAAATGTAAGCAGTGCGCTTGCAACTTAGATTAGTAGTAGTTTCATAACCGATTGTACAGTATCGTGATTGTCAATTAGGTTTTGAGCGCGGAACTGGCTCCGGGCGTTTAGGCAAATGACTTACCAGGGTTACCAGGATGAACAACATAATATTTACCATTTTCGAATGAGAGGCGATGACTGCTGCCAACCAAGACGCGCAATTCAATGCTAGCGCTGAAATTACATAGCGCCACCTCTTACGAGAAATCTTCAGTAAGAGCGCTCTCTTGCCTTCTAACCATCACCCATAAGGCGCGCGTCCTAGACATTAAAACATCTCTCTGTACCCTATTCAAAAACATTAAAATTGTATATTATTTTATCAAACTTTGTTTTATTTAAACCGCCAATATAAGGCGTGAACAGTACATACCTAATTCTATACATCAACGCAAGGTACGTTGGAGTCTAAAGTATTTAAATTGACACACCAATAGACATATTTCTCTCAAGGAGCGGACATCTGAAACCATTCCAGGCACTACCATGATTCCATGAAGGCTAATGAAAATAATTCTATGGTTACTCTTTAATTCTGTACCTACCATAAAAGTAGGTGTGAGTATTCTTCCTCGAGGTTAATAAGATTGTGGAATTTGTGGAAACCCCTCTCGGTACTTAACTTGACTTTGCCCTTTGTCCACAGTTCTCGATTCAATAACGAGGCACGATGTAAAATTAAACCACTTAGATTGCTAATTCTAATTTCATTGTTTTAGGCAGTTTTGAATTTCAAGGGTCGAGGTTGCTTTCGTTTATTACTGAGTACCTACTTAATCTACTTTAATAAACTTTGTATTTTATTACCTTATTCTGCTATTTTCTTAAAATAAATCTGTATTTATATACCTACCATTAATATGCGTTAGTCCTTAATCCAAAGCCACTCGAGCTGTCGATTAATTTTATCATAAGAGTTTAATAAAAAATTTTGAAGGAAAATTACGAAATGTAAATACTTCAGGGTGCTTATCATGAGCGACTGCCCTGAGTTTTATCCCTCTCGCTCGCACCAATACACGCACACACGCACCTCGCCAACTCACGGTAAGCACACAATAACACCTCGAGGGCAAAACCGAAATAATTATGTACAATCAAGTGCAAAAATATGTCTACCCCTCACACCCCCCACCTTACAAAATCAACGAATCACGTTTCGTGTAACGATCGAACTTCGTAGAGTAGGGGGATAGAACAGCGAATGCTCTTTTGGTCTGCATGCACCTTTACACAGAGTTAAAGTGCACTGGGACATTTTTTTAAGCATTTTTATACACACATTTTGCCTTCGACTGCAAGTATACAATCATAAACCTAGGAAAAAGCCCAATGCTTTCTAGTGCTTTATCACTACATAGTAGGTATAAAATAAAGTCACGTTTTCTGTCACTATGTCCCTTTGTACGCTTAAATCTTTAAAACTATGCAACGGATTTTGATGAGATTTTTTTAATAGGTAGAGTAATTCAAGAGGAAGTTTTTTTATGTAAGTATAGTACATCATTATCCTCCTCCTCCTTATGTCGTATTCCTCACTGCTGAGGGTCGTGACCTCCACGAATTAAACTTTGGACGATCGCTTTCCATTTGTTACGGTCTTCGGCAATGTGTAACGCATCATGGACTTTTGTTTTGGTGATGTCGCGGATTTGGTCTGTCCAGCGCATAGGGCTTCTTCCTCTCGGTCTCTTCCCTTGAACTTTCAGTACATCATTATAGCTAGTAAAATAAATCATCTTTACTTTTCTTTAAAGTCACTTTTTAAATATAGCCAGATGTCAAACCTAGAACAAGTATCATTAAAAAAAACATTGGCAATAAATTACACGTCATATTGGCTGGGGGGGGTTCTGAAAATGTCACCAAATATCGCCATATTGTTGCCAAATTCATACGACGTGATTAGTGAACAAGCCCAATGAGGAAATAAAAAGTTGTCTTCATGACATGAGTACGTTTAACAGCTTCGCGGCAAACCTGCATTTAATTTATTGTTCTTAAAAGCTTTATAGTACATTCCGACACAAGTGCGAAAAACTGGAAATCCGAAACGAGTGGCGATGTTTTAAATCGGCACGAGTTACGAATTTCCTTTTTGCAAGTGTCTCGTACGACGTTTTTTAGTACAGAATGGCCCTCCGAAGTTTTGGAACTGACGTAAAATGAGCCACTTCTCGCACTAGAGCCTAAAAAAAGGCACCATCTGTACTAAAAAGATATTTTACCCTTTTCATTAAACTCTGTATCATTTTACATTCTACTCAAGGAAACGTTAGCACTAAATAGGTATCCGCGGAAAGCTGGCTTTAGAAATTGACGGATCTCTTTACCGGTGTTCGTTTACAATCCCACTTCACGATACGTGTTACAACTTCTAATGAGTTACACGATGTCTGAAATACGAAGATCCTTTCCCAAAGATCCCGAAGGTGCTTGTTATTTTAGAAATTTGCAACTTAAATCTGCCACTTAAGGGCACATTTAACAATTCATGAGCCACTTTAATATAACGTTTTTGGATATTATATTATATTATTATATTGCATTGTGACCAAAATTCAGTAAAAAGACGCATTCATTAGTTAGTGCTTTAATATTTCCCTATTACATTGATCTCACTGATAGACTTATTTATTATAGGGGAATTTATGCAATTTTAGGTCAAATAAATTTAGTTCTCAGCCGCCTAACGCTCTACGTACTTTTACCAAAAAAGCCCAAAAATAAGTGGCCGGTAACTGATCTTACACTACTCTATGTCAGCTATTTGCTTCGAAAAAGTGACGCAACAATCATGTCCCATATTTTGATTTGAGACAGATAATTAACTACTGCGCTGCATTACTATTGTTACTCTGAAAAGTAATAACGATAATACAGGTTATACGCTATACCCTGATCAACTTTCTCTATGGAGACAAGCCAAAAAACTACAGGCCACAGTAACTTATACTTTTATTGGATCAACGGAGCTCATCTCGAATATCTCGCCTATACGAGCTAAACACACGGAAAATAAACGTCAATCGAACTCATTCCGTTCAAATCAGGTGCTTGGGTGGGTGCCTGGTTGCTCTAAACTCAAGTCGTAAAAGCTACTTCAGGTAAAAGGCCTGAATAAAAAACAAATATTCTATCGCATCTCTATACTACGAGTATCTATCTTCAGTCTATTGAAAACGTCTAGAATTTTAAACAGATTGAAGTAGGTAGGGTTGCCGTATCAGTATGCCTTGTTACTTCTTCCGCAAATAGAATTGTATAAATAGGTGCCTATCGAAAAGGAAGGTCGAATTATTATTTGAGACACGTTTCCTTTGAACCTAAATAAACAAACATCCAGATCATCAATATTTTTGAGATTAGTTCCTATGAGTACAATTAAATCTGAATGATCTGAACAAACAAAAGACAGCTCGAAATGGCAGTGATTTGAATCTCTGTCACTTTTTTAAATCATAGACAATCGAGTGATGTCCCTATTCTTGTGTCACTCGATATGAAAATATCGTCCGATTGTAACTAAAAAATATACTGAATTAACTTTTTGTGTCGATGACTGGCTGAATATCTTTAGATACCAGAATGAGACACCCCACTTGAATCTGACAGCAGTTCCAAATTTAAAACTCATAACCTCTGGAAAAATCGTATACCTATAATGTTACAATTTATGTGCTAAGTTCTGATAGTGGGTAATGCTGGTCATTGTCTATTGTTTCTGAACGCATTTTAGAGCACTTAACGATATTTTCTCAAACATGCAATGAAATGTTGTAGTTACGTGCCTAAAAAGTGGCCGGGAAGTACCTCGTTGCCGGCCTAGGCCGGCAAGTACCTCTTTTTTAATTTTCATTTGACATAGGGTTGTGACCTGGCATCTTGGCTTTTAGCCAATAATTATCTGTAAGTAATATTAGTATAAAAAAAATGATTGGCAAATTTTTGCAGTTATAATTAGGTATTTAAATTATATCATTTAAAATAAATGTACAATAACTACTCAAAATAATATTTAAAAAGCAGTATTATACGGCGCGATCACTGCATGCGATTAATTGGACCCAACCGACCGCGTCGTCTAATATAGCTTTTTTAAATTAAAAATTTGCAACATTCAAACAGGTCAATCTTAAAAAAAAAATGAGGTGTCGGTGTCGTATTTGACTTTTGTTGTGTTTCAAAGACTTAGTTATGTAGTTGACTTATAATTTCTTCGAAAGAAGATACATTTTTTTGTTTCATTTCATTGCATGTTTGAGAAAAGCATTATACATACCTCGGCCATGAAGTAACGGGTTGCCGTCCGAATACTATCCGGCCTCGCTTCGCTCGGCCGTCTACATATATTCGGCCGGCAACCAGTCACTTCCCGGCCTCGGTAGTAATGTACTATTGAGTAGATACAATTTTTATCGACTTGCCATTTTGTAAATTCGTGTGGGTATTTTAAACAAAGTATTTCATTGATGAATAACGCTAATGATTTGTCATAATTGGTAGTGACCCTGCTTACGAAGCTGGCGGATCCGGGTTCGAATCTTGGCGAGGGCATGATTTGTGTAGGTATTTATTTTTCACAAAAATTTATTCCTTGGTCATGGCTGTGTATGTGTTTAAGTATCTATGTGTATCTATGTGTATCTATCTATTATAATTATCGTTCTTGCTTCCCACATCACAAGCCTTAATTGAGCTTACTGTGAGAATAGATCAATTTATGTAAGATGTCCCAAGACATAAAAACAGATATAAACAAAAATCCTACTTTTCGTAAATGGGTCAATGAATAAAGAATTACACAAATTATATGTATTCGTATAACAATTATTTTGTATGTGAAGTAGCATTTCACATTGCATCGTAAGCTACAAGAAGCAACAAAAGGTGGTTTATTAAATAAAGTACGTTAATACTGAGTCCCGACGTCGTATTAGGGAGAGCCAAGATAAGAATCCATTCATATTTTGACGTACCGCAAAATGATATACCCTCCCCTATTTTGTAATGTAACGTAATTCTGCTTTCAGAGAACTGTGATGTTGATGGAACATGGTTAATACTCGTATTTGTAGGTACTGCAACAGATTTGATATTTTTCTTTATGAAATAAGGAAACACAACAAACAAATAGGATGTGCATTGTAGGCCCTTATACATCGCATATTTATAAAGATCGTTATCAACGTGCACTTTCCGTGGCAATGGCTATGGTTGACAGAAAAATTAACAAATGTGAAAATGCTATTTTGTTATATTACTCGTACTCAAAAAAAATGTACTCTCTGTAGGATACATACATAAAAAAAAAAACAAAACATAAAAAGAAAAAATCTAATGTCATTAATTTACGACACATAATAGTACTTTAAATGACAATATGCGAAGTCTTTATTTTAATCAAAATTAATATATATTCAACTATTTCAAGTGGAGTTAATTAAGTGTTACAACGATTTTTTCAATTTTGACGTGAACGTTTGACAGCCGAATCTGTTTAATACATTTTAGTCGTTTAATCGGTCTAATTTGAATAAGTGATTAAATTATGTGTCAGGTAATTAATTATTATAGTTAAAATTACTATAATTTCAGAAAATTTAATAATTTATAATATACCTGTGTAGTTATTTCTTTTTTCTGTCAACCATACTTTGCCAGCAATACCGCACGTTTAATAACGATCACTATATTTATTATTCGATAAACTTAAACGGCGTAGACGTGTCTTTGATTGAAAATTGAAAACCCTACTTTATACTTATTTATAATGATTACGTAACAGAAATTATCGTGTATAATTTGTAATTGTTACTCGTACATAATATTTGCATTGAGTTCTTTTTCTAAAGTTTATCAATACTATAGGATGCCACTATGTTATGCTGTTGATAACATAACATCGTCGTGGCATATTTATTATATTATCAATAGCTGATTTTTCTATCTATCTAAGAAATCCAACAACCTCTTTTAGTGCATACATGCATGCATCAGCCTATGGTAGTCCACTGCTGGACGTAGGCCTCTCCTATTATCTATGATATACGCATTAGGAGGTAAATACCCATAATCGCCACGCTGAGCAAGCGGATTGGCGATCGCAGTAATGTGTCCACTATGATGACGCTGCTGCCCATCATCAATCTTTTATCAAATAATGGTCAGTGACACTTCAATCCCTTAGTCGACTCTTACGACACCCGCAGGAGGAGTTGGGGTGGTGACCAATGTATTTATTTCTATTGGATCAAGTGTTTCGACTTGATTTAGTCCTCTACGCATATGCCCTGGGTATAAGGAAGCTAACAGTTTCTTTTCTATCGTGTATCATCTCTAAATACAGAAATAAGAGAGTAAAGAAAGAACCGTTTCTGTCAGTGATTCTTGATGTTGATTTTTTTACGTTAATGTTTGCTTTCGTCTCGTTCGAGCACCATGTTGACGGATTACTTCTATAAACAATTCATTAATTCTACATTTCAAGAGAATTGCGAAGACATTATCCATCAGCATCTAATGGGTATTGGTATGGGTATAGCGATGGAAAAAAGGTTGAAGCTGGTTTCGTCACCAAGTATCTAATTTTTAACAGCCATGTGATGAATTCTGCAATTCGAAATTGAATGTCCGATTTTGGCAATATGTAAGAATTCTTAGAAAAAAAATATTGACTTAATATTTTCCTGACTCTGGCAATTTCTATGATGTAACGTATAAAAAAATATGTCAAAAATATTAGGATAATAGCCTAACAGAATAATAGGATTTTGTTGTATAATATTCAATTGATTTTGTTTAATATTCATAACGAATCAGGCTCTACTTTCCCAAAAGGGATGTGCTCCAGATTTAAATCAAACTGAAACTCGCTGAGTTGCTCCTTGCTACAAAACCCATAGATATAAGAAATTCATTTTGTATCGAATCGTTATTTCATTAGAAAAGTTTAGCTAATTTCGAGTATTGTATCATCTGTCAATAACGTCCATTAGTTCAGACAGTTTGATATTTTAAATGTATTAGATATATTTTGTCTATCTCATTAATTATCATAACAATTGTCAATACTCGTAGATAGATTTGTTCACTAGGCAAAGAATTTAAGGGTTATTTTTGCACTACAACCCAAAAAAACGAGCTGATGATAATAGGGTTAAGTTGGAGCAATAAATCTGAGACCTGAGAATCCGTAGAAATGGGAATCTGTAATAGAAATCTGTCGAGGTAGAATCAATATATTTCTACATAAATAAGTGAGTAGGGTGTTTACCTAGTAACTAGTATTTTATTACAGAAGACGTACGTAAAATTCATTTTCCAAAATGTGTATATTTTAGTTTTTTATTATTATTTGTGTTTATAGTGGGATATGTTTTCATTATATATTCCTAAGTTTGTACTTTATGTACCCAATTATTAAAATAAATAGACTAGTAAAATTTATAAATATATTGCAATAAAACTTTTTATAATTAAATACCCAAGCTGCTTTTTCGTCGGCAGTAAGGTCTAGGGACTCTGAGCAGGCCCCTAGGAAATTCGTTTTTGGAGATGTGTTCAAGTTTCAAAAGGGTTGATAAAATATTTGAATTATCGAGTCTTAAGAAACTGATTTATTTAATTCAGTTAGCTTTTGCCTAATTTAATACTTACATCATTTTACATCCATACTTACTTAAAGACGTTATTATATTGGATTTTTTGAATTCCGTATCTGGCTTTCATGGCATAATATTCGTAGTAATAACATGAGGATTATGTTCACCATTGGATTTGATTATTCCATTTGTACATTGTTTTGCGCATAATCATAATCACACAGCATACCCCTTTATTTATTTACAATTGTACATATTAGGTATCAAAATAAAAACATTGTCACACATCAAAAAACCCTAAAGTGGCCCGGGGCATACCCCTTATATACGTATAATTTACCCCTAATGTACCAGATTATTTACGTACTTTGACATTTAAAACTTATCTCTAAGCAAATAGATTATAGATTTAAACGTAAACTTACCTTTGATAAAAAACGTAACTGATACCCAAACTAAAAACCTGCTAATTGAAATACAATACATATCAAAAACTTGGCACACGAGAAATTTTATGTCAAATATTGGCACTTTCCACTTAAAAAAAATCACAAATAAACTTTTTACTAAACATTAACGAACAAAAGGTCTATCACATTTTACAGTCACTCAATAATCCAGCGACATAGAACGTTCAAGAAAACCTTGTTTATAATCCGTACAGATTTTTACGGAGTCGATTTGAGTTGTAAAAATGTTTATAACGTTCGTAAAACGCGGTTAACGGCGCGTAGAGGCTGCGTGCTCGCGAGCCGGCGGCGGGCGCGGCGGTCGTAGCACTGATGCCGCGCTACGCTCGCTACGGCTGCTACGGACCCATCACTGGCTACGAATCGCCATAGACGTACGTCGTACGACTGTGATCGTTGTACATAAACATACATTTAATACGAAACTGACAACTGAAGTGATTTTATTTCCGTGCAATCGTAAACACTTTTGTATAACTTTTCCGAATTACATTGTTCGTGGTTTGACGGTTTAACTGCGCTGCCTTATCTCGCTCGCTTCAAGTTCTCTTTAGAAGCACGTTAATCCGAGTACAACAGTGTCAAGGGCATTCTTGTACGAAACTAGAGATATATGTATACGCGCTTATAAAGCAAGTTTGTTAGTTTCTTGATTTCAAAGAAGATAAAATAAATTATACATCAAGGTCTTTGTAAAATTTAGGCTATCGTCTTTTCGGCGGACAATTTGACCTACATAAAGTTAAGGAATCAATGAATTAATTTCAGGATAAAATAATTAACGGTGTTAGTAGGTTCTCCAGTCTACAACACTATGTAATAAAATCGTAACATAGATTTATGAACTGTTAACATTGGACCACCAAGTGGACAACTTTTGTTTTTCCGAAAGACAATAATGGCTCTTGTGACCCTAATGGGTCATTGTCAGTCGGAAAAACAAAAGTTAACTAACTATAACTAGTACGTCGTACAGTATCTATACAGGTATTACGAGTATAGCTGACTATTCCAAAACTGCATTTTTGTCGTTTACAACTAATATAATATAATATTAAGTGCATTCATTATCAAAGGTAGGATTACACTATATTAGTGTACATGTAAACTGGTACATAGCATTAATTTCAAATGTATAATTAGTAAAATTTTCAGTTTCGTTAACTTCATACAAAAATAGACATAACGTAGGTAAAATATAAAACAGAAACACTAATTAGATATAAATCACATAGCAAGAAGATACATTGCGATAAAAAACGGTTTCTAACAAGGGAGATAATTTCACTCTGTTGAATAAATGGTGTACGGGATCATTTGGCTACTTAGACCAATATTTGACGTATGTACATATCAAGTGAAGGGTCCACGGAAAGAACATGTCTAGTCAATTCAAATTTCAGAAAGAAAAACATTCTAACCTCTAACAGAATAAGGTACAACTTTGCCGTGAATTTTATTAGGACTAAACATGTTCTTTCCGTTGACTCTTCAAGTGTTGTCGCCGGAGTAAGCTCACTTTCCGATTCCTTGCGGATCAAGAAGCGGAAATCGAGGGCAGCCAGCGATGGCTCGGTGCACTTAGAATTGCCGTAGGCTACTCGTGCATGGCAGGGCCACCTGAAGTTCAACTGAACTGAGTAATTAGCGTTGGCGCATAATTTACGTTCATATTTTTCTAATAAGTACCTAACAATCACTGTTAACACTTTCATTGCGGACAAGTGCTACGCTCTACGCTCGTAGCCGATCCCGTGATTTTTCCGCTTTGAAGTGAAAATGGACCTCCCACAGAGAACTCCCCTCGGGAGTTCCCCGCGCTCAAAGTGTTAATAGTATCTTATGCTTATCACTTATACATGCATTTATTTATCACAAATATTTGTTCCTTGGTCGTGGCCGTCTATGTATTTAAGTATCTATATGTATCTATCTATTACCTATATCGTCGCCTGGTACCCACATCACAAGCCTTAATTGAGCTTAACGTGCAACTAGATCGATTTGTGTGAGATGTTCCAAGATAATATATGTATTTATTTATTTATTTATCATGTCTGGCCTCGGCATCTAGCGAAAGTTTGAAAAAAACGCCGAAACTGAATGGGTCAAATTACAGACCATAAAAATTCACACGTTGGTTTCTGTAGATTATAGCCTTGTCAAGATAAGTAAGATATAGGTACATAGATTATAATACGCGGTTATACCATTTACATGAGCGTAAAAGTCATGACATCGCACGGAAACACACGTAAACGGATTCATAAATCGTATTTACCGAGTTTTATCGTTCTTTTATCGTCTTATTCAGAGAATTGTGTCACTTTACACACATAACAAATAATGTATAATACAATGTTTGGATTTCATTGACTGATTCGAATTGTAAGTAAGTATTGAGTTCTATTCTTAGACATATGCTTTTATTTTTTTCGTCCTTGGTACCCCTAAAAGCAGAGTAGGACAAAAATAATTATGATTATTACTACTGTCAATTAGACTTATACACCGTGATCCCTAATAACCCGAAAGATTTTAACCACGCATTTTTGATGTAAAAACAAACAAAAAATATTATATGACTTTTGTCAATTGTTTTGTTCAATTGTTATTTAATTTTTGAATGTATTTTAACATAAAAAGTAAAAGTTATTCATGAAACTAGCACTTACAATGAGTGTTAAGGTTTTTTTTACAAAAACAACTTTTTTTTAAAGGTTTTATTTCTCACTTTTCGACATTTATTAATGAGGTTAGTGAGACTATTCTCCATAATGACACCAACGCCGTTAAAAATACCTTTTGTACCGAGGAACAATTAGAAAATATGTTTTTTTTAATTGGTAATAACTCTGAAACTACCTAGGCGATATCCAGAAAAGTTTATACGACATTATAGTTTCTAAATGTGGTCAGGAACACACTGTTAAAAATCTTTCGGGTTATTAGAAATCACGGTGTATATTGTGGTTTATTCATACGAATATAAGGCAGGGATTGCACTTGTGAGTTCTTACATAAGTTGTATAGGTAGAGACGGCGGAATGAGAGGTGAACATGACTATCTTAGACTTATACCAAGGAATAAGACAAAATAGTAATAAAATAACTTTTTGTTCAACTCCGCATGGTAAATAACAATATATACACTCAGTGTCTAAACGAGCAGATTTTAATTTACTTTAACCACTAAAGAAATATTTTTTTAAAAGACATCTGTAAAACCTGCTAAATCTGTTTATTATTCCGTAAACTGAAATTAAATAGACATGGATTTTTTGCTTTAATTCACCCGATCGAATAGCTATTTTTAGTCCAGAACTAAGTAACTAAGAACGACAAAGGGGAGATATTTTGAAATTGAACTGTCAGTCTCGTGGATGATGTATGTGACGTGTGGACAGAAGTTAAATATTTGAAGTTAACCCAAAAATAGTTACCTACTATCAGCAAACATGAACTATAAACTATAAGTACTACAAGATCTACTTCTATGCTAAAATTAGGCTGTAAACTTAGGCTTACCTTTACCCAATTTCAGTTTCAAAGATCTAGGTTTGATAGATTGAACTTTTTTATTAGGAGACGCTATATATCAATCAACGTCCTTTAGAACTATTGATGTAAGTAGGTATTTTACTTATTCGTTTTTTGTAAAGTATCCTAGTGAGTACCTACAGAGTTTTTAATCGCTGACGTTCAGTCGCGTATCGTAGTTAGTTTTCTCTCTCTGTCACTCTTTTTATTTGTATGACAAAGACATTGCGTTTCGTTCGCGACTGAGCGTTTAGCAATTGGTATCTTGGTTGTGCACTCAGATGTCAAACCACTTTAAATGAAGCATGTGATCGAAGCCAAGATGCGTGTGATTGCAGCCACAGAGCGCAGTTCCCGGTGTAAGCGATCAGTGCAATTTACACAATTTGAGCTCCATTAGGAAAGTAATAGTTAGTTTAGATTCTATCTTATCAACGGGGAGTTGCAATAGGCGCTAGTAATATTGTATACCATGTTCGTTTGAACAACGTCCATAGACGTCGCATATTATATGTTAACAACGAGTCGATTGAAGTTACAGAGGCGAACGCGATCATTTTTGATAAACCTTGCAATTTCGACTATGAACAATATGAACGTATGATGGCAACATTTGCGTTGATTATCATTACAGGTAGCTATTTTCAGTTTTCTTATTGTCACGTTTCAATAAGATATTTAAGTGTAAAAATGCCGTACGGTATGGCCCGTACCTCATGTACATGATACGATAGGAAATAAAAACGCGCCATGCCAAAACGTAACCATCAAAACTCACTGCCCAATATACGAAAGCTAATTCAAAATTCTAGGAAAATTTCATCATCATTAATATCATTATTATCAATTTATCACTATCAGGCAATAAAACATCAAAAGTCAAACTATTCTTTATTCAAGTAAGCTTATTAATAAGCACTTTCGAATCGTCACATCCTCAGCTGGACATACATACGCCTGCCCCAGAGCATGCCATTATGATCGACCGTACACACCCCGCATCTAATGGAATCCAGATATCTTTACCAGCTCATCAATTCATCTTGTGGGGGATCATACAGGGTGACATCGGGGTTGTGATCCAAACTGTGAAAAACGTGTTAAGATGATTTTTCTGGAAAAGGGTTCCTATGGGACCGATATGAAAATCCTTCTTTTTTTAAGACTAGGCAGTTGAAGTTCATTAGTATGTATACATTTCTCCATACTGATCCCTGACATATATATTTGTTACGTACATAATAAATATAAAATATGACTGGAAATCATGAACATCCGCACCGGTCAGTATGCAAACCGTATTTTTTTCTCGCGATTTTCATTGTTGTTTCATGGGTTTCATTCAACCTTATTAAAAATACAATCTTAACACGTTTCTCACAGTTTGGGTCACAAACCTAATGTCACCCTGTATATTTTTTGTTAATAACTAAGACCTAATTTTCTCAGTCCAACAACATTTCTACTTAAGTTTTATATACCGAATAAGAGGAACCATATAATAAACGACAGTAAAAATGCGTATTTACTATTGTTATTAAATGGGAAAAATTATACCTCTAAACGTTATCACAAACCGTTTAGACTGCAACTTCAAAAGCGTGCCGTACAACAGACCTATCTAGTACTAAACTTTTTAGTTGATAAAGTTTCACGTGCACCGGTAACTTTTATTTTTAAATTTCATTTTCCTGACACGTATTTCATAAAGGGCTTTTTTCATACTTTTTGTTAAATTTACAATATAATGTATTAATGACGGACATATGATAGGTAAACGGTAAATAGGTACCTACAACATACTTCAGAATTACATATAATATAGGTAATGTATTCGGTGGATAGAAAGGTATCGTATAAAATACATTGTAACAAAAAAAGTAACCGCCGAAAACTCGATAAAATACCTAATGAGCCCTTTCATTCAACCCTACCTAATTCTTAAACAGTGTGAGTAGGTATATCTAAGAAATTTTGAGTCGGCGTGAAACAGACAAGACAAGACTAGACGTAATGGGACCAATTTCGATGTATACCCAATACAAAATAAATGATCAAAATCACTAGTCTGTAGAAAGTTTTACGCGTTAAATACGTGAATTCTTGGGAACCCTGTCCATATTTTCGTAGCTTATAAACTGACATTATAATAAATAATAAGGCATAATACGCACATACCCTTAGTGTAACATTTTTTATTCAAATTACTTTGGCAAATAAGGTTTAAAAATGTAATGCATTACATATTCAAAAATGTAATACATTAGGTAGGTATTACAAATTAGGTACGACTAGATATAAATGTTACGATGTTATCTCGAGGAATTATTTGTACACAACTCAAACTTATAACCTTATGAACACCTCAATTTCGTAATCAAGTTACATATTCGGTTGTGCATAACGATGTCATTTTCAATTTGTCCTCGAGTCCTTTTATTTTCTAAATAATAAAAAGGACACTGCGATCCATTTCAATAAGCACGGCAATTTGAAAATGACACCCTAGAGAATTCAAGCTGAATCGCCGAAATCAATTGTAATCACAATCAGCTAAACCACGTTTTGCTGAATGCTTTTATTCTTTTACACGTAGGCAGCAGGTACCAGGTAAAACATTTTACCCGACTGACAGTCCTTTAATGAACACATTAAAATGCAAATCATGAGACCATCTAGACCCTTATTTCGATACACTTACAGGTGTGATAACTTTTATTATTCCTAACAAACAAGCGAACTGTGAAGTCGATCTGAAAGGATGTATGTCACCAACGTAATTGGAAATTAGAATTTTCTTCTCAAGGGTTATTTGTGTGATGCTTTCTGCCCACGCCACAGACTCAATTTGAATCCTGATTATTGTAAACAAATGTTCAAGATATATACATAATTTGTACGTCATTTAAAAAAAAGTACGTTAAAGGTTTTGGAGATTTTGAACAAAATTAGTGGCGTGGGCAGAATGTATGCTCCCTAGCCACGCCACCTAAAATAGCGCAGTAGAACTGTCGATTGTTATTTTTATAGTGTTAAATAATTGTACGAAAATTGTTCGTCCTGAATATAAGCAACCCGCCGTCCAACCGTCCGTCCGTCCGTCACCAGACTGTATCTCATGAACGGTGATAGCTAGGAGGTCAAATTTTCACAGGAGGTGTCAGTCTTTCTTCTTTGGTCCCAGGTTCCTGGTTTGAGAGACCACATAAAACAACGAATAAATCCGTACATTTGTAAATAATGCATTTTTATTTGCAAACAATCAGCAAGGAAGATTTTAAAATTTAAACAAAACCACAACTTTTAAATAATTTCGCCAAATTTATATTTGTGTTCCCTCAGTCCACATACTATGAATAATAAAGTAATAAAAGGTGTCCACAAAATGAAAAGCATTTACACTTTACTAACGTGAATCATTTTTGAATTTAACTTTTTAAATTTGCTTACTAACTTTCAATGGACCAAGGAAAAACTGCATACAGCCAACTATATTTTATTAGGTGACAGACGGACGGACGGTTGGACGGCGGGTTGTTTATATTCAGGACGAACAATTTTCGTACAATTATGTAACATTATAAAAATAACAATCAATAGTCCTACTGCGCTATTTTAGGTGGCGTGGCTAGGGAGCATACTTTCTGCCCACGCCACTAATTTTGTTAAAAATCTCCAAAACCTTTAACGTACTTTTTTTTTAAATGACGTACAAATTATGTACATATCTTGAACATTTGTTTACAATAATCAGGATTCAAATTGAGTCTGTGGTGTGGGCAGGAAGCATCACACGGTTATTTTACAGTAGTACATTGACATACCACATACGATGGGTTAACCGAGGCCACGAATCACAATTCCTATAACAGCTGTCGGATCAATACATTACCGGTCAAAAAATTACAGAATCATCAGCAGCCGCTCCGAGTATAGTGCTGTGTCAAGCCAAAATGACAATTAACGCACATCTCACCGTACTGAAAAATGGGTCAAGCCTAACATGAAACATGAATTACCGTCTCATGTAGTGACACGAGAAAAGCGCAACCGTCAACCGCCGTCGATATTAAATTTATATGTCCCATTATTCTTTGCCAAAACCTTGGCAATGGGGCATTGTGATGACGTCCGTGTGCTATGTAGCGTGGCGGGCGGTCGAGTGTGAAACCGATCAATTACGGCATGGCCAGCCGCGGCCGCTTGCAAAACTATCCACGTTACAAACGCCATACAAGTTCAGGCAATATCGAAAAATATTGGAAAATACGGGCGTAAACTGAAAAACGGTCAAGCACACGCAATAAATCCTACAGGAGCATCAGCTACTAGATGGGTATTTCTTATTTAGTTTGACGAGTGTGTCACGATCATGTTCAAAAGTTAAGGGTTTCTAGGAAGTCCAACATTTGGACATTTATTTGTGAAGTAGCCCAGCGTCGAGCTTTCTGTTAATATTTAAAAAAAAGTTTAGTTAACGTTAACTTTCTGTATATGGCTGAAAAAAATCACAAATCTAAAAGAAAAGTAGCCAGTCTATCACTACTTTTAGGCAAGGAAGAATGCGGGCTTTTTCCTCGATATAGGAACGGCCAGCAGAGCTATGGTCGCCTGCCACTGCGAGGGAAGCGGACTCATTAATGGCTCCTAGCTGGTGAAATGTTTTTTTGCAGCTTAAGACTGCGTGCGTCACCAGCGGTGAACATTACATGGAGCTATTAATGAGTCCGCTCTGCTGGCAGTGTGCGACGGGCATTATGTTATCATACCGGTAATACGAGTATGAATAATATGAGATTTACGATACTCGTAAGTGATTTGTTAATAGATAACATTTATTTAACATCCTTTAGTTTTACTAATTTTTAAAACATTACCATCTTCGAGGCTTTTCATCAAACAAACGATCAATAAATAACTCTAATAGCACATAATAAAATGTAGAGTAAGTAATTTCGTGATTACAATTTTTTTATTGCCTTAATCAATTTTTATTCATTTTTTTTACAACAATTGCGTTAGAAACAAGTACGTACCTACATCAAATAAGATATATATGCAATACACTTAAGTTAAAAAGGTACTTCATATTGCGATAGTTCGGGAACGCATAAGTTAGCACGCCACTCACTGTCGGATCCCACTCACCTTCAGACAGCACAGCCATTAAGGTAATTCCCGAAATAGCCGCATACCATTAAAATGTCTAATTTTATGATCGAAGCAAGAAAAATGGGCAAATAGCTGTAAATTTAAAGCTGTCTGAAGTATAAGCGGTAATATCGATATTATAAGATTTTAAACGTTAAATAGATTTATGTGATAGAAATTTGTTAAATAATAACTTTTTCAATAACACTAAATTATTACTAAGTATATATATCTTAAAAAAACCGACCAACGGCATGTCAGGCCATGTTCACTGTTCTGTAATTATTGAAAAACAGTACCGACCTACCGACTATGTTCAAAACAGATTTATATTCACGATTTTTGCAAATATTTTGGACCCACGGATCAAAACTTAGAGGAGGGAGGACATTTTTTTTATTCTGGAGCGGTTATCTTCGGAAAAGTTAACTATACAAAAAAACTTTATTTTGAGACTCTCTCTCATTCGTTTTAAAAGACCCATTTTACGATACCCCTACACTATAGGATTACAGCAAATTAAAAAAAATCACCCCCACTTTACATGTAGGGGAGGTACCCGATATTTTTTTTGTTCTAAGTATATTTTATTCTACCACTCTATCGGCGTCATTAATATGTATAGTTAGTTGTTCCAAATTACAAATTTCTAGTACTAACTTTTGGCTTTTTTATCTCTATGTTCTTTTAGAATATATTCTTAGCAGATACATTAATTTTTTTGACTATATGCCCTTGAAATATGAAGAAATAAAGGAAAAACATTATTTCCATTAAATAAGTCAGCAATCACATTAGTCGGTCATTATACTGTTTTTGATTCACATAATTATATAAATTGTTTACATAGTTTAATAGACAGAAGACCAATATAGCATATTTTGTAGTCCACTATGTAACTTCCATTGGCAACATAGTTTTCCAGTCAGCTAAACTTAAATGGTCTGTTTCTTGAAATTGCATTTTTCTCAACACATTTTTCAAAATACGATATCTCCGTAACTATACATCTTAGGAAAATAATCTTTTTCGATATTGATAGCTTAACAATCGCAGATTATTAGAGTGCCCGTAACTCCATACCGACCATAAGGTACCTTTGACCGCGAAACGTCACAAATATCTAAACGTCATACGAGTGTCATGTCAGTTGGACGGCATACATTGCTGCTTGATTGCATTTTAGAAGAATCATTACACCTAATTAACAACAAAATTTTACGAAATTATTATCTTATACGATTCGTAGGATCAGATATTATAGCTGGATTAATTATTCACCCGTATCAAACAAATACTCACGCTGTAGGTATTTGAATTTGTCGTCTTTTTGTACTGAAAGAAATTGTTGGACAAAGTATATTTAATTTATTAAACACCCGCCTTACCTGTTTAAGAAGAAATCAACGCCGCTACGTCCCACACGTTCAGCATCAAAAAATATTTTCCTCTAACCGCCTACATACGAAAACCTATCAAGATAAAAGATAATTTAATTTGGTTCAAAATATCCCAAGTACTTTGTACGAGTAATGGCGTTCTATGCTTAATTTGCTTGTACGAAAAAAATAAAGGACCCAATAAGCATAATGTAATACGAGTGTTGTGGTCCTAAGTATGCAAACTTAGTGGCGTCTATGCTAAACAAATGCAAAACGGATGCGAGTGGCCTGTGAGGAAGCCATTCAAATCCTATGCCTACGTTCAACGAACAGCTGCACCCCCGCTAGACGTGCCGCTAGATGCTTGCGACTTATTATTATTTTTATTTTTTTTATGTTGGCACAACAAAGTGGCTCCACTCCACCTGATCGTAAGTGAAAAGTAGAGCCCAAATCGCGGCGGCAACGAACAGGAGACAATCAGTAACCTGTTAGTTGCCACCGCCTTGCTGGCCCGCTAGATGCTTCTTCACGCTTCGTTTAAAGGGTCCCAACTTATAGGTATGCGGAATCACATGTGCCGGTAAATAATTCCACTTTTTAATAGTCCGACATATGAAGGAATTGCCGAATTTCTTAGTACGTGTGGGAATACTTAGACCTTAGGCCAGATGTACAGGAACTTACAGGTGTTCGGCTGGCCTTACACTAATTCTACTCACACCTTCATACAAGTATGAAATTATGAAGCCTCTGGCTACCTGATTACTTTAAAAATAAAGCTTCCTCTTTTATTTTCTACAAAACTCGAATAATAATTGGCTTCAAACCTACGCCAATACCTACATAGTCATCTTTCACTTGTTAATAGACGAACCTAGTGAGTTGTCGCAAAAAGCTAGAATTTAGCTGACTGGATATACCTATAAGTCTAAGGCGGAATGCAAACTACTTACCTACACAAATATTACTTCAACTATTTTGACTCTTATTCACATACCATTTCCGTATGAAATTCGATTTAAATTCCGTGAAGTTTGCAGTCAGTTACTATTAGACTTCAGGTTTATGAGCACATATGTGAGCATTTTAGTAAAAACGTCCCACTTTTCGCTTACTATAAGGATGGAATTGGCTTGTACAGTCGAGTGCATTAATATATAGACACATTTGTAAGGGATCAGTATGGAGAAGTGTATATATATTAATGCATGGACAATGGGGACTGTACCTTTATAAAAATTAAATGCCTAAGCGGCCAAGTAGGACTGTTTTACTAAACCACTAACAAATAACTCATGGGAGTCGCACACCATACAAAACTGCCTTTCAAAAATGGTCCTGCAATCTCGTAGACAAGTGTCCTTCCAATACATCACGCTCGTGAATTTCTGTGTATATAAACTTAACCCACTAATCATAACTAGTTGTGATTAGTCAATCATCGTGGTAATTAATATTTAATTTGTCAAAGATGTTGCGCGGATATAATATATGCGCGGTGTTATAAAAAGCACTGTGTCTGCCCGCATTGCACAATTTGCACAATCGTTTTTGGGGCATATTTGTCCATGAGGATTTGCAAAGCAGAATAAACCTCTTTTTTACACTAGCTAATATCAGTATTATCAGTACTTTTTTTTTTAGGTATATTCAAAGGTTAGAAGATGATAAAAAAAAATTACAAAGTCACATGAATTCAAATTATTATGTTAAAGAACAAATCAATACTCGTAACAATTTTCCAGTAAAGTGTACCAAAAAAGTATCAAGTTTCAGAAAATCAGAAGTAGAAATTCTAAGCAGTTATAGTATTTAGCACTTATTAGTATTTCCAGGACCCTTTTGAAACTTCCAAAAACCTCCTATTCTGAGTCCCAAAACCCTCAGGCTACTGTACGGGAATGTACTTATTTTGGCCACCTTGTATATAGTTGCAGGAATAACTCTGGCACCCTAGTGAAAAGGGGTATAAATCAAAATTTGCCACTTTACAGGAGAGCCAAAAAACGATTGGCGAAATTATTCAAAATTACTGTGCCGAAATGGCTAAAGAATTAGAATAACTTTAAATGTACTTTGATTAAATACAACGCGCTCTTTCACATGCCGTCATTGGTTTATGGCTAAAATCAATAGTTTAAAAAAAAATTGACTTGTACCCGCTGAAATAAATGCTATTTAGAAATATAACCAAATTAGTACCCCTTTTCACATATATTGGACATTAGTGAAAATGGGTATACATTTAACTTATTTTATAATAACTCTTTTTGAGATGTACTTTTACGAAAAAAATTTAGCTAAGTTTGTTTGCGAAATTAATTTAAATGGCACAGCATATACGTATACAATATAATCCCAAAAAAACTGACTTATACCATTGTGCACAAATGTTAGTAACGTGTAAAAGGGAATAACAAGATTGATATTAATCACTTTATTCAATTGTATCCAAATTCTATGAAATAAATTACAATAAAAATATTTCTTTTTTCCATTTATTATTAGAAATTATTTCCTTGAATTAAAAAAATATTACTTCTTTTCAGCAGCCAAAACACAACGCATCATAAAATGAAATGTTTTTTTTCATAGTACCAAAAAATACCATAATGTAGCATTTATTATTATCAAAATCGTGTCATAATAATTTTTTTCTCATGCCTTATTTTGCTAACACGGTACTCGACAAAAAACCTAAATAGTACAAATAGTCCTACTGTCCGAATTATAACTTTATGCCCTGGATGTCGTGCGCGCAGCTAGGTAGGTACGTTCCGTAACGCCTGAATGACTATTTTGTATCTTATCGAGTCACCTAAAATAACATACTATTGAAAATCGATATTTTATTTAAAAAAACTATTCTCTATATTCTATCGTAATGTACATTACGATAGAGCTGTGAAAAAATAAGTCCGAAATAAGTATAAATAAAGCAAAGCACGACCGAAGGGAGTGTTTTAAATCGACACGATTTACGAATTTCATTTTTTCAGTACAAATGGCCTTCCAAAGTTTTGAACCAGGCAAGATATAAACGACTCCTCGCACTAGTGTGTAAAGAAGTTATTTCAGTTGTTTCGGATAAAAATAGTGACGTTGCATTGCAGTACTCTGAATGGAATCTTAATAAACAGACTTTAATCGACGAGTAGGTATAAAAAGCCTGTCACTATTATGTTCTATCGATTATAATTCTTATAAAAGTTGTATAGGTAAATATAGGTACGATCAACTTGAATTATTGTGTTAATTATACATTAACTTTATTAATTTCGTTAATAGACAATTAAAAAAAAATATTGTGATAATATTGTTTTCATTATGTTAGCATTCGTAAAAAGCGGCCAGGCATGGTTTCCGGGTGGCTGTTTTGAAATTGTTCTAATCACATGTTTCTGGAGTAGGTAATATAGATATAGCAACAGCCATACAAGCAGCAGCAAATACTCGTACAAGGCTATTATAGCGCGCTTTCTATAATTACCCAGATCATTGAGTAAAATTGATACTACAATTTAAAAAAAGGTATTTGCGTTAGGTCATTTAAAACTATCAACACAAACTAATATTACTAACATAGGTTTTAACAAATAAGCAGCAGAATTTAACAGCTTGAATTTGAAAAAAAATACAATCATACTTTAAGAAAATCATTAACCACTAAGTAAATTAAATTTTAAAAATTAACACTATTTTAAACATTGTGTATATATAACAAAACTTAGTGTAAAAGGGTACAACTTAGTACATATCCGTCAATTTTGTGGTATTAAATGTTAAGTAATACTTTTTAATTTAGTGCAAACGGATATAATTCCCGCAAATGGATTGTATCACATGTAAAAAACTGTAATTCAAAGTGATTAAAGTCGACTTGTACCCGTAACAACATAATTTTATTCGTGAATATGGATTTATATCGCATTGTATCTCAAAAAATGTTTTTATTGTTCGTGTAAAGTGATTTAAATACACATGGATCCTCATTATCCGAGTGACCATCAAGAGAATATAAGTAGTTATAGCGTTAGACACAACAAAAATCCAAACGCGTAAAACTTAGCTACACTAATACCTTTTGTAACTTTACAACGATATACTTTTTTTGTTAGTAAGAATTTATTTCAACTTATACCTGATACTGCATGGTCATTTGTGTTAGTTATACCATATTACACGACCGTAACTCTGTCAATTTACGTGATATCTTAGATCCTTTTACACCAACAGATGCCATTTTTTTTTTTAAATTTTTTGGTATACTTAACTCAATTTGGCCAAAATTCGACTTATACCCCTTTTCACTAGGGTGCCAGAACTTAGCTTAACTTAGGCATGTAATGACGTATCTAAATTATGTTTGAGAATTTAAATAGTCTGAAAGTTTCAAAAACTGCATCTCACACACCTGCCCCATGACGTGTAAAGTATTTTAATTAATCACGATTACAAGAGCGAAATTAATATCGTAAAAGCAATTAACTTTTGAAAACATGTTTACACGGGCAGCCGCAGGCAAGCCGCTTATCTAGAAAAAAGCCTCATGCCTGCTGAATAATAAACATTTTACAATGTAGTAACCTTATTCATTTATTACGGCTATTTTTAAATTAACAATACTTATTAAACAGTACAAATAATCATTAAAATAGAATTAAAAATAATCATTAAAAAAATTAAAACTAAGTAAACTATAGAAATAAAATAGAACTAAACTAAAATAACCTATCAAATTGAAACTAAATAAAACTAAAAATAGACACTACAATATGTGTTCGTAATCGATAGTTAAAACAAACAGAGGCTTATTTATAGTCATTTCGGTTGTGCACCATTTAGCAGAATTTTCGTTGGTGGCGGTCAAGGTGGTCCCCGCCTGCAATGCTTTCCATCAACATTTATAAATTATATTCAGTAAATTTGTATTCAAAATAAGTTTCTGTTTATTTAACTATCGATTACGAACACATATTGTAGTGTATTTTAATATAGGTATTGTTTAAACGGTATTACATAATTAGTTTTTAGCATTTGATTGATCAATATTATTGTGGGGCTTGTTTTACTCTTTTTTTAGTGTGCAGTCGGGTATTTTGTTTTTTTTAATAATATTTTTTTTATTTATAACTTTTTAGCTGTTTTTATTTAACGAAAATGTTGTAGATGTAGAAGACTATGTATATGTAAGTACCATTTTAAATTATTTCGACGACATTTGGCTTTAGATTACGAGTGATGTTACTCCGCAACATAAATTTACCGCCAATCTGGACTGTTGGTAGTGAAGAAGAAAAAGAATTAGGTGAGTCATTACTGCTGAAGATCCCGCAAACGTTTAAGTTCAGTTAAAGAACATTCGTCGTGGGGCCGGTCCAACAGCTTTTTTGGGTCAAGTGTTTTTATTGCTAACCCAGCAAGTGTTTTAACACGGCTTAGGGCTACATAAGCCTGGCCCTTTGCAAACACGTTTGATAGGTCCACGACAGCCCGATCCAAGGTGGTACCTTGCAGTTTGTGTACCGTTACAGCCCAACAAAGTATCAAAGGCAGCATCCGACGTTCAATCTTCCCTTGTCCGCGAAGCGCATCAAAGTCGACAGTGGAGGGCTCTATGCGAACCCCCACACCCAATTCATTGCCCTTAACAGAACGATCGTCGAACTCTACGAATACTGCCTGCGGTAACTCACCTGGTTCTAACTGCTCTCTGCGAAGAGAAGGCCACTCAATTCTTCTTATGATACCCATAGCACCGTTCACCAGACCGTGGTTTACATTGATGTTGCGGCGTAACATCACGCGAGATCCAATTCCAATAGTTAGTGTGCCGAGAATGCCCCCTGTTTTGTTCGGGTCGTCAGAAATGTATTGTTTGCGAGGGCACTGACCGTAGGTTTTAGCTTCTAGGGAGATGTCAACAGCGTTTATTTGGTAGAGCTTTAACGATTTGCCCAACTTTTTAGTCATGGCTGAATTATAAGCATCGACTTGTTTCGTAGTAGGGAAAATTCGAACTGCCTCTCCATCGGCAAATGGACCCTCTAGTGGAATTCTGCGGCTGTCCAGGATCTCAAGTTGGTCCATCGTTAACTCACCAACACGAATATTATTGAGAATGTCCACAAAGGTATTGTCTCCTGCCTGTCTCATATTCTGTGGCAATTCACAAAAGCTGAACAATTGCCACAGATTTGTTTCACCAGTTAAGTTCGACGGCTGTCGGAAGCAGTAAGAACCACCGGTGATTCTGGAAACTGGTGGTAACTGCATGAGATCTCCAAACAAAATTACATTGATACCACCAAAGTTCCCTTGATCCTGTTTTAGTTGCTGGAGGCGAATGTGAATGTTTCGCAGTGTTAAGTAGGGCACCATTGATATTTCATCGATGATGAGCCAATTTATATGCCTCCACTTTTGTCGCTCCCTTTGCAGCCTTTCACCTGTTAGTGGGCGTAATGTTTCATTTCTTCCCTTTTCAATTGGTAGCGCAAAAGTGGAATGCAGTGTAGTTCCACCGATTAGTCTGGCTGCTACTCCAGTTGGTGCAGTAACAATCACGTTTTTACCTATTTCAGTGTTACTCAACCTACGAATTTGTTCAGTCATAACTTTTAAGGTAAATGTTTTTCCGGTACCAGCTCCTCCAGTAACAAAAACTAGTAACGGATCAGAATTTGACACGTCCAATAACTTTTGGGAAATTTTTTGAAACAGTTGTCGTTGACTCATGTTCAACGAAGCTACAAATGTTTCAAACTGATTGTCTGGCATGCCTATGTCAGTTGGTTCATCTTCGACTTCTTCGATCATAATATTATGACCGCCGTCGTCGAGTATGTGTTCAATAGGCTGAACGTCATTGTTGTCATTTGCGTCATCGTTTTGTTCCTCAACGGTTCCTGCTGCCAAGTTTTCTGCCACAATGCGGCTTATAGCTTGTTGGATCTCAGTTTCCCACCGCATCATAGTTTCGGCGTCAAAACCTTCTTGCAGCGGACGTAGTCGATGCCTTTTGGCCCAGAAAGCTTCTTTTGCAGTATTAAAACCATCCAACAACTCTTCCTCTGCTCGGAACGGAATATGAGTCAGGACCAATGAGTAGTAATATGCTTCTGGGTCTGAAGACAGCGTATAATAACGCGTTCGGAGTATAGCTGGACGTGTCCGCTTTTTCATCCTACCTACGTTGTCTAATAAGGTAATGTATCGACGACTAGACACGTCCTCATCCTCAGCATCATAGGCATCAGCATCTTGTTCATCCTCCTCTGTATCGTTTCTAGTAGAGACAACCTCGTACCAAATCGCAAACTCACCTAAACTAAGTTGCTCCAGAGAAAGAGGTCTGTGAACGTACCTATCAAATACATTTTTGTACGGTTCGGAACTTTCTGTGTCAATCCTAAGCATTCGGTATCTTTGTTCAGGCGCGCAAGTGTTTACGAAAACACATTTACGTGAACTATCTCTTAATTTTAAATGACACAATCGAAACGCACATTCGTTGGCAGAGACTTCTCTGTGAGACAAGATTGCGTTTTGGATAGCAAAAACCAGCCGTCTTAAGTTGCTTCCACCGCGGTCTCTTACAGCACTTATAGCTTGCCTTATTG
>JALPQI010030977.1:0-87859 GCA_025490895.1 Thaumatotibia leucotreta
AAGTTCAGTTAAAGAACATTCGTCGTGGGGCCGGTCCAACAGCTTTTTTGGGTCAAGTGTTTTTATTGCTAACCCAGCAAGTGTTTTAACACGGCTTAGGGCTACATAAGCCTGGCCCTTTGCAAACACGTTTGATAGGTCCACGACAGCCCGATCCAAGGTGGTACCTTGCAGTTTGTGTACCGTTACAGCCCAACAAAGTATCAAAGGCAGCATCCGACGTTCAATCTTCCCTTGTCCGCGAAGCGCATCAAAGTCGACAGTGGAGGGCTCTATGCGAACCCCCACACCCAATTCATTGCCCTTAACAGAACGATCGTCGAACTCTACGAATACTGCCTGCGGTAACTCACCTGGTTCTAACTGCTCTCTGCGAAGAGAAGGCCACTCAATTCTTCTTATGATACCCATAGCACCGTTCACCAGACCGTGGTTTACATTGATGTTGCGGCGTAACATCACGCGAGATCCAATTCCAATAGTTAGTGTGCCGAGAATGCCCCCTGTTTTGTTCGGGTCGTCAGAAATGTATTGTTTGCGAGGGCACTGACCGTAGGTTTTAGCTTCTAGGGAGATGTCAACAGCGTTTATTTGGTAGAGCTTTAACGATTTGCCCAACTTTTTAGTCATGGCTGAATTATAAGCATCGACTTGTTTCGTAGTAGGGAAAATTCGAACTGCCTCTCCATCGGCAAATGGACCCTCTAGTGGAATTCTGCGGCTGTCCAGGATCTCAAGTTGGTCCATCGTTAACTCACCAACACGAATATTATTGAGAATGTCCACAAAGGTATTGTCTCCTGCCTGTCTCATATTCTGTGGCAATTCACAAAAGCTGAACAATTGCCACAGATTTGTTTCACCAGTTAAGTTCGACGGCTGTCGGAAGCAGTAAGAACCACCGGTGATTCTGGAAACTGGTGGTAACTGCATGAGATCTCCAAACAAAATTACATTGATACCACCAAAGTTCCCTTGATCCTGTTTTAGTTGCTGGAGGCGAATGTGAATGTTTCGCAGTGTTAAGTAGGGCACCATTGATATTTCATCGATGATGAGCCAATTTATATGCCTCCACTTTTGTCGCTCCCTTTGCAGCCTTTCACCTGTTAGTGGGCGTAATGTTTCATTTCTTCCCTTTTCAATTGGTAGCGCAAAAGTGGAATGCAGTGTAGTTCCACCGATTAGTCTGGCTGCTACTCCAGTTGGTGCAGTAACAATCACGTTTTTACCTATTTCAGTGTTACTCAACCTACGAATTTGTTCAGTCATAACTTTTAAGGTAAATGTTTTTCCGGTACCAGCTCCTCCAGTAACAAAAACTAGTAACGGATCAGAATTTGACACGTCCAATAACTTTTGGGAAATTTTTTGAAACAGTTGTCGTTGACTCATGTTCAACGAAGCTACAAATGTTTCAAACTGATTGTCTGGCATGCCTATGTCAGTTGGTTCATCTTCGACTTCTTCGATCATAATATTATGACCGCCGTCGTCGAGTATGTGTTCAATAGGCTGAACGTCATTGTTGTCATTTGCGTCATCGTTTTGTTCCTCAACGGTTCCTGCTGCCAAGTTTTCTGCCACAATGCGGCTTATAGCTTGTTGGATCTCAGTTTCCCACCGCATCATAGTTTCGGCGTCAAAACCTTCTTGCAGCGGACGTAGTCGATGCCTTTTGGCCCAGAAAGCTTCTTTTGCAGTATTAAAACCATCCAACAACTCTTCCTCTGCTCGGAACGGAATATGAGTCAGGACCAATGAGTAGTAATATGCTTCTGGGTCTGAAGACAGCGTATAATAACGCGTTCGGAGTATAGCTGGACGTGTCCGCTTTTTCATCCTACCTACGTTGTCTAATAAGGTAATGTATCGACGACTAGACACGTCCTCATCCTCAGCATCATAGGCATCAGCATCTTGTTCATCCTCCTCTGTATCGTTTCTAGTAGAGACAACCTCGTACCAAATCGCAAACTCACCTAAACTAAGTTGCTCCAGAGAAAGAGGTCTGTGAACGTACCTATCAAATACATTTTTGTACGGTTCGGAACTTTCTGTGTCAATCCTAAGCATTCGGTATCTTTGTTCAGGCGCGCAAGTGTTTACGAAAACACATTTACGTGAACTATCTCTTAATTTTAAATGACACAATCGAAACGCACATTCGTTGGCAGAGACTTCTCTGTGAGACAAGATTGCGTTTTGGATAGCAAAAACCAGCCGTCTTAAGTTGCTTCCACCGCGGTCTCTTACAGCACTTATAGCTTGCCTTATTGATCTAGAGACCTCTGCAGGTTCAGCTTTTGAGATATACTTTGAGATGTAGTACGCCACACCTAAAGCTGACCCGCAAGGCTGTAGATCAATATTGGCGCGCCACAGTTTTAATAATCTCGAATTGTAGCAGTTTATCATGGTTTCCGAATCTGTTCTTTTTAATATATAAAATCTTCCACCATTTCTCATTGCTTGCTCGTCGTCTAAGATTGTAGTGTTTTCAGACACTGGTCTCGGGAAAGCGAATCTACAAACGTTTCGGTTATTTTTGAAGCATGTTTGAGTGTGTCGATGTGTTTGTAACTGAACGACTAAATCATGCATCTCTGAGTCGTCCTCAGCGTCGGGAACCTCACACGTGACAACACGCTCCAGCAACTGAATACCTTCAGGGGTGTCAAAAGCCGGCATATCAGCACACCATAAAACCATGTGAACGTGAGGGCTACCTCGTAGCTGAAATTCTATGCGCCACCAAAAATCAATAATTTTCTTTCCTAAAATCGGATCCTCTTCTCTTCTCAGCCTAGTAAACAAAGTGTTTAGGCGCAACATAAATTGTCTTGATAACGTGACTGGGTAAGACTCGACAAGGTGCTGCTTTTCAAGGAAGGTCAAATCTTCAAAAGAAAAATTTGGGCGGCCATCGGCAACTAAAAGGGCTTTTAGCATGTCGGGCCAATTTAAATCGTTACAAGAGAGAGTAAGATACCAATGAGGAGGACCTAAATTTTTCACCATGGCAAGAAGATCCGTATACGCTTTGTGCCAGTACGCGGACGTGCCACGTATGTTGCGCATTACCAGGTGCACATTTTGTACAACATCTGTGGGCTCAGCTCCATCCTGACGCAACCGGCCACAGACTGAAACATTTTGTTGAGCCTTGCAAAGTTCTACTAACGAGAGGGCGTAAAATATGTACTCGTTAAATTGGAACCGTTTGTCATTGCTCATCACTCGAGTTTGGTAGTAATCGAGCGGTGTTATTGGAACGGGTCTTTGTTCCCTAAGCCCATTTCGACCATCTGGGAATAACCTTATCCACGCTAGCTCTTCTGCTCTTTGCTCTCTCAAGACGCTGACCGGGGGCACAGTTTTCCGTTTGAGTTCGTAGATAGGTATTGGTCTCTCTTCTACGGTATTAGCGTTCGAAACAACTTCGTTTAGATCTGGAATATTAGTATCAATCGGCATAAGAGCTGTAGTAACAAACGCGTGTTCTTCGTGAACAGGATCACTGCTATTCAGATTGCCGTCGCTAACTATCTGAGTGTCGTGTTGTTCATTCAGTACTGGCGATTCATTTGGGATGACCAAGGGTGTTGCATTTATAGCTGTGATACTATACTGCATATCTCGATGGCCTCTTACCTGTAGTGCAACAGCAAGATGTTGACATAAATCGCCTTGATTTGCAAACTTCATCAACATGGAGGCTCCTCTGTTAGGTGCAACATAACCTTTGGGTCCCCGAGAATGTGAGTCGAATAAGTAATATTCTGGGATCTCGACATCGGGAGACTGATTGCGTTCGACGATTACTTTCATTACCGCCAATGCAATATTTGTTTGACATGTAATAATTCCTTTATCGTGTGTTGTAAAAAAATATTCAATCCCCGAAGACAAATTAGGGAAGTATCCTTCAAGAACGTCAGATGGCGCACTCGAGTTAACAACTCCAACGACAACATCGGGCTGTATATTTAATTCGAATTCTGTAGCGGCCACAGAAACTGCGGGTAATAGCTCTTCAGTATTTAAAAATTGCGGTCTGTTTGCAAGTCGTGACATGCACCTGTTGAAATATATATTACCAGCTAATAAAATTCGATCCAAGTCAGATGGGGCCCATTCATTTAATGGTTTGGAACTGGAGTAGGCGATAGCCGTGGCGGCATTAGCCGTGCACTGGCGGCCACGGGATTCCTCTTCAAACCGATCACTGCCTTGGTGAAAAGACCCACGCAAGATGTGACGGTCATGTCCCAAAGCCTTGAAGTGATTTTTTGGCTCATTTCTAATGTGATCTGCATTTTCTAATGTGATAACTGCCTCCAGAATACTTGACCGTATCTCTTCATTGGTAATGTTAGTATTAATTTGCACATTAGAGTACAAATGATTGTTTCGCAATAGCCACTCTAATGCTTTCTTAATTTTTTCGATGTCTACCGAGTATCGTCGATTGTTTGTCACGTTATCTAAATTTTCAGTGACCACACTTATTCCCGCATTTGCTATATTCAATGGAAGCTGTTCAGGTATCTCTTCAACTTGCTGTGCAAAGAGGATGGCTTGCCCCTTAAATCCCTGTTGTCCGTAACGACCACCCAGACGCACCACTTTTATAAACGGTTTTATCCGAGAAATGAGCCGCAGCTCCATCTCTGATAGACATTCAATTTCAGGCGGAATAGGTGCAACAGTCATGTTGTTCCAAAATGCATTTGACGGGCACTGATTCCTTGACAATTTGTTGGCGCATCTATTGCAACAATCTATGCGGTCTGAAACATTTTGTGGTAGAACAGTAATATTAGCAGTTAAGATACTGCGTGACTGTTTCTTGTATAGAAGCTTATGACATACGTAGCACACCACATCCGCCACTTGAGAAATCGCTTCATTGAATGTGGCATCACTATTTGTAAACAACTGCCGTCGAACACGAGACTGTGACCTCATAGCCGAAAGTCTTTCTAAACGCGAGCCAGGTGATTCGTTGTTACGAGACTGCACAGCATACTCTCGCATCTGCTCGAGTCGAGAAGCGCGGGATGATGGAGACTCATGCTCACGAATTAATTCGGCATGCTCCCGCATCTGGTCGAGTCGGGCAGCGCGAGTTGGTGGAGACTCGTGTTCGCGAACATTTCCCGCATGCTCCCGCATCTGCTCGAGTCGAGCAGCGCGAGATGATGGAGAGTCATGTTCACGAACGTTTGTGGCATATTCCCGCATCTGCTGGAGTCGTGTCATACGAGACGACGGGGACTCAGCAGCTCTCTTTTCAGATTTGCTAGCTGCAAGCCTACGCCGCTTTTGTTCCCTATCAACGCTAGACTCACGTGCTTGTAAAGTACGTCTACGGGTACTTTTGTTATTTATAAGCTCTTGACGTGAAGTAGGTGAAAGTTGGCTGTACCATTGGGACATTCTTACTCTTGCTTCTAAAAGCCTTTTTTCGCGTGCCTCAGGAGATTCGGCTTTTAATTTTTTAGCCCGAGCCTGAGCCCTTTTTGTTTTGCGAGATAATCCCATATTGTATGTTTTTATTTCTTAAAATGATCTGATACCTATTGCCGAAAAAATCAGTACTAATGGAGAAGTACTTAATAATAAAAGTATGTTACTTAAACTAACCAAAAATATCTACCTACCTAGTTATTTTATTAATTAATAATTATTATTATATTATTAATTAATATGAAGAATTTAAGAAAGAACCAAAAAAAAGAACGGAAGAACGAGTTAATTAATTAGAAAGAACGAATAAATTTAAAGAGAGAAACACGAAAGAAAAAAAAAAGAACGAGTTATTTATACTTTATAAGTTTCGCGTCAGACGACGAAGAATCGAAAAAATCGCTATTTAGAGACGACCGTCAACGACGTGTGCCCTCATGCGTGTGCCCGCATTCGGGCTGTATACTCGAGCATATCCCCCTCCGCACCGCGCCGCGCGCCGCATGCCAGGCCACGCCCTATCTTTTTGCTTGCTAACGCATGAGTTGCTTTGCGTTGACGCAGAATTAACATGTTCCCGTGGGAATTTTGAGAAAAAACGTATCCTATATTAATTACTCCCGTGATTGAAATGAATCTAATGATACCGCATACATATTTTTTTAAAGGGAAATTTAGAAAAATAGTTATTTGTACAACATGAGAGCAAAGTACGTATTTGATGCGAGTGTCAGTTTTGAGTCTTGAGCAAGCGAAAGATTCTTTTATAGAATCACGAGCGTAGCGAGTGATTCTGTAATAGAATCTTGAGCGTAGCGAGAGACTCGAAAGACACGAGATTCAAATAACTTTGCTCTCAAGTTGTACATACAACTTTTCACCTCAGCATGGAGAAAAGGAAATAAAATAACTTCAGCAGGGAGAAAAGGAAATAATAATAATATTAAATCATTTATTTAATCAAAATTAGTTTTAGTACATATCATTATTGGTACATACCAGTGTTGAGGTACCATTCTTATCTCTTAGGTTAACATTTTGATGAAAAAATTTTTATAAAACAGTTATAATTATTTAGAAATGAACTCGTGTCGAATTTCTGAACGCGATTCTGACTCGCCTAGTACCACGATATCCGTCCGTTTTAAAACGGCTGTCTTTCTCTCTGTCACACTTATATATAAGAGCGATAGAGAGGTGGAATGACGGACGCCAATGTTATGTATGCTTGGTGGTAGGGGCCATATGCCGTTCGGATACAAGGAATCGGGTCCGATAAAACGCGTCGTCTAATACAACTGGCTGAATACGCTAGGATGCCATGAACGAAAAAAAAAATGCATATTATGACAATTTATAACGTAACATTTTTCATCTCTGTCTTTTTACTAACAAGTGAAAGAAACAAAAGAAAAAGTTGAAGTCTAAACGTCATGGAAAACAACATTCACTCAGTGAGCAAAATCGCACTTTGCTCACTGATTTCGCGAATCAAAAGAAGTCTTTTCGAGCTGCTGAGGTGAAAATATTATTATGTCTTTATCCCGTGGGACTTTTAGGATAAAATGTATCCTATGACACTCCCGTAATCAAGACAAATCTAACGATACCTCATACATCAAAATCCATCAAGCCGTTTAGGCTACAGGTGGTCACAAAGGAAAAGACATACATACATACTTACATACACTCGAAAAACATTACCCTCCTTCTTTGGCAGTCGGGTAAAAAGGTTGCCACTCAGCATGTGTCATGGCTAGGTTGCCACGACGCTGATTTTCAGGGCAACCAAAACCAAAAAATAATAATAATAATAAACTTTATACTAATTGGCACATATAGCCAATTGGCCATATACCAAATTCGGTTACGAGAAATTTCAGAACTTACGAGCTACAAAACGAGTAGCAACTGTCAAAATTTGCAAGGCGCGGCCACTGTGAAACTCAAAATGTAGGTACAGTACCACCGGCCGAATATTCGGCGGCCGGATACCGAATATTCGGCCGATGGTCAGGCCGAATATCCGGTATCCGGTATCCGGCCGAACAACTATTCGTTGCATCTCTAGTCATAATACCACTGACAAATCAAAAGTTGACAACCAGAAAAGACCAGGCGGGCATTTCTCAGAGTGTTAACGGACATCTCATTCATCTGGCCCCAATTTCACCACCGTGACAAGTGCTGCAATTGTAAATTTACTGTTTTTTCCAATCGGGGCGTCTTTAGGTTACAGATACAGCTTACTATCGGAAGGGGCGTGCGTTTGCTTGCCACCAACATAAAATGTAATTCAAGAACTTTAATAAATCAGCAGTAAATAACTACTTTTTTGCGGAGCAAAATTACAAATGTCACAAAAACACGACAAGTGTAGCGAAATTCCGACATAAGTCGAACCTCGTGTCAAGATTTCATAAAAATTGTACTAAACCTTGCGACAATTGTCACGGGTTTCGGAAAATAAAAAGTAGTTTATTAACGATATAATAACGTTGTCAGTAATAGTTTTATGTTGGCGGCAAACAAGCACATGGACTGTCCGATGGTAAGCGGTAGCCTACGGAGGCCTGTGACGTCAGTTACAGTGATATTTTACAATTGTCACACTTGTAATTATGGTGAAATAGGCCACTGGCGACTATTTCTTACATTTATTTTAAGTACCCATATTACTTGTCTAAATAACAGACGAAAGGGTTGACCCCCTCTCGAAGTGTTATCATTATATAAAACTAGAAACAACAAAAACATCGTTTTCAATCGAAATATAGGCAAATAATAAAATATATACTATAATTGAACGGTTAAACGCGCGTGTATTTAGTCACTAGTCGCGACATGTTTCGGAGAGCCTAGGTCCCCATTATCAAGCCCCCCGTGTCCGTGCTAACGCGTCACGCGTGCGGCACTTACTGCAGATCGCAGCGCACCTAATTTACAACTTTCATTTCTTATTTCAGAAAAAACTACAATTTCGTAGCAGGCGTAATTTTCGTAGTAGCCGTAATCGTTTTAACGCTCGGCCCTCTCTCCGTGACTTACGTCAACTTCGGTGCGACTTTCGTTTTCGCCATCATCACGTTGCAGCAACTATTCGATAGCGAAGAAATTGACGAAGACTCCCAAGAATCCCAAGATAGGGAAGATCCTGGTCACGGCACCGAAAGCGAATCGCTTACTTCGGAAGATTCTGATCAGGAAAGAGAGAAAAATGATACTCCGAACACTCCAAACGAAACTGAACGACCAAACGAATGTGATCCTTGCAATGAAAATAGGATATACAATGTTTTTAAGAATTTGAGAGATAAGTTTAATTTTAGTGAGGAATGATGAGACTGAGTGTGTGTAATTATTTCAAAACCAGTGACGTTATTGTCTAATCCCTTTATTCATAACCGTCTCATAACTTAACAAGCCGCTAAGTATTGCTTATCCCTTTCTATCTTACAGAAATATTGATAAGACCGAAAGGGACAAACAATACTTAGCAGCTTGCTAAGTTAGAACACGTTTATCCACTCACTTGCTTTGATTTTTGCGATAGACTCTATGTCTATCGCAAATATTGTCACAAGCGGTGTTTCCGGACCGATACGACCTTCAAACCTTCAAGAAAAGAGCGTACTCCCACCTTAAAGGCCGGCAACGCATTTGTGACGCCTCTGGTGTTGCGGGTGTCCATGGGCGACGTTAATCGCTTTCCATCAGGCGATTCGTCTGTTCGTTTGCCACCTATATCATTAAAAAAAAAAATGTCTTTGTAAAATAAGAGTGATGACATATAACAAAAGCTACATGGAGCAAGTGAGTGGTTGTGGTTACTTATGAATAAGGGGGTAAAAATATAATAACACGGATAAAATTGCAAAAATATCTATACTCTATCGTAACAATAATCATGAATACAAGCAAGCACAGGGAAAGCTAGGTTTTGGTGGAATAATGAACGCCCTGTCATGTCAGTGTTGATATTTTTGTCTTTTTATAGTCGTCATCAGATATATCCTGGCCAGGTTACTCACAAATATCTGAGTTCGCCTTCATGGCCTTAAGGTGGATTTACACCAAACGCGCGAATGCTCATTCTATCCCCACTCTACGAAATTCGCTACACAAAACGTAATTCGTCGAAATTCGTTGATTTCATAGAGTGAATAGAATGAGCATCTCGTTTGGTGTAAATCCACCTTAAGAGTGTATGTGTAGATATTTTTGAGCAACGTGGCCGCTCCGATATATATGAGGACGACCAAGCAAAATTTGAGGATTTATAAAATGTTTTAACTTTTACAGTTATAATGGAATTTTGTAAATCATTTGCTAGTTATGTAGCAATTAGTTAAATAGAATGAACGGGAAGCCTCGTGTGCTAAAGTACATGTGATGTATTGTTACAATCGTGATGACAATATTTTGTCATTTAAATAACTTTAGTTATTTGAGATTATGAATTGTACAACAAAGAATCAAAGGAGCATTTTTAGTGTAGATTTACAGTGCGGTACACGAATGTACCAGAGATTTTAGACGTAGGAGTTTATTTGTGACTCAAAAATGCTCAAATTCAAATACACACTCATATTATTTATTTACTAAAAAAAAATAGTCATTCATGTGCTTGGATGGACTTGGTATCTCGACATTTATGAAATGCGGTATACACATTTTGTATGTAAGGCGATATATAATATTTTATGTAATGACACTATGTACAATGGTTATTGTATTGGGGTTGTTGTTGAAATTGAATATTAATTTAGCCATGGTATTGTATAAAAATCTGTAAATTACAGTCATTGCCTGTCTTTTAAACTTTTGACAGCCATTTGTTTAATCCAAAAATGTCAGTTGTCACTCTCGCTAATATAATGTCTTACCCCCTTATTTCTAATCGTCTCCTAGCAACCCACTATTGGATGTCCATTTCGGTCGTATCAAAATGTCTATAAGGCCGAAAGGGACAAACAATACTTAGCGGCTTACTAAGTTAGGAGACATCTATGAATAAGGGGGTTACTTATTTATTTAATAAAGGCTACTTCAGTGTACAAACAGCAACACTCTATAAACTGTACATTAGGGTGGGTCACTGATGTATGAAGAAAAAAAAAAGTATTTGTTTTTACTGGGCGCAGTTGTAAATAGTTCCGTAATTAAAGTTTTAAAGAGTGTGCAAAATGATTCGGCCATCGGAATTAAGTTTCTGCCTCCGGATCTATTTGAAAGAGTTCATAGAAATTTCAGTTTTTTACTGACCACAGATGCCCTTGCTCCCCGTAGATAACCAAGTTTGATAACTGGCTATGTACAAGGAAAAAATATTCCGGTTTTATAACCGGGTTATGAAACGGGATTTTTTTTTTCCTCGTAGAAAACCTTTGTTTTATTCAGTTTTCTACGAGGAATTTCTTTTCTTGTTTAATAACCCGGTCATGAAACAGGAATTACTTTTCCTGGTAGAAAACTGTTATTTTATTTGGTTTTCTATGAGGAATAAACTTTTCTTCGTAGCTAACCTAGTTATCAAACGGGAATTATATTATACAAAATGACGCAAAATATTACGGAATTTCACATTCAAGAGTGAACAAAAGGTTCACAATTAAGAAGAGAGCAGCCATAGATGTTGCGGTAAATATGTATACATAAAGCAATAACCCAACTTCAAGAAAACATAATTACCGTGGGGCATTGCCTTGAGACAATTTCTCCGTTCTTTTAGTTTTTTACATACTTATACTTATTTTTTTAATTATTAAAATGTACTTACGAAGTTGTAATACTTTTGGTTTAAACAATAAAATAAAAAAATTGTATTGAAATACTAGTTTAGTACCATAATTTTCCACAAATAAATAAAAATTTCGAAACTACATAGAAAACCTATAATGACTGGTTTTCTACTAGGAAAATATAATTCCCGTTTGATAACTAGGTTAGCTACGAAGAAAAGTTTATTCCTCATAGAAAACCAAATAAAATAACAGTTTTCTACCAGAAAAAGTAATTCCTGTTTCATGACCGGGTTATCAAACAAGAAAAGAAATTCCTCGTAAAAAACTGAATAAAACAAAGGTTTTCTACGAGGAAAAAAAAATCCCGTTTCATAACCCGGTTATAAAACCGGAATATTTTTTCCTTGTACATAGCCAGTTATCAAACTTGGTTATCTACGGGGAGCAAGGGCACAGATGATATCTATGTTTTTACTTTTTGTTGCAACAGGAGCTATGTTTGAGTATGGTTTACCTGGAAATAGCCTTTCTTAAGTTACGGAGCCAAAAGAGACGAAAAAAGGTCGAAAATAATAACTATTTTTTAAAGCCCAATTTTAGGAAAATTTCTACTCAAATCCGAAGGCAGAAAAACTTAAATTAAAATAAGAGTGGTAATCAAATATCTAATGGTACCGTTTTGTAACTGTGCCCTCCAGAAAATAGTTTTTTTTTTAAATGTCCCATGCTTCTGTACATTGGTGAACCTTGTTGCAAAGGCTTGTTGCAAAGGATAAGGTCTACTGATGGTGAGTAGACGGGCGGTGGTAAGTTTTTATGATGTGCTAACGTCACTTGTGTAGCATAATAGTTGGGGTATGTACAGTCAAAGACAAAATAAGGTGTACACAAAAATGTTCACAAATATGTCCCAGTGCACTGTAATTCTGTGTAATAAGAACGTCGTAACATATTTATGAGCGGATTCTTTCAATACTTATTTTTGCACTTGACTGTAATGGTTATGATTTATGATTATGACTGTACCTTAGTTATGTGCGTACGATACACTAAAATTACCTATCTGAAATTATGTTCCAGTGAACTTTATAATGGTGCAATAATATTGTCATTCCACACAACAGTCTTAACTGACCACTTTAGTGACTCTTATTTCAATACGCATAAAGTTCACAACTGGTCAGTTATCTATAGACAAGTGCAAAATATGTATCGAAGAATCTGCTCATAATATGGTAATTAGGGTGTCCCATATTTTACGAGTTTTAGAAATTAATAACGCATACCCCCTAAATCGGTTTCTTTTACCTCAAAACACATTGAAAAAAAAAAATTTGTTCATTTCTGTAACTGCAACCCGTGCCGACTTTCATGTCAATTTCCTATACAATGTATGAAAATGACCAATTTTTTTTTATTTTGTTCTATGGCACTAATTTATACTACTGTCTTGTAAACATTTTTATCATAAAATTAACTTGATGAGAACAGAAAAACAATACATTATTATCAACTTAGGGATTCAATTAATCACGTCATACTGTATAAGGGGAGGGGGGGGTCAAGAAAAAAATCACCAAGTATCACCATAGGGGAGGGGGGGTCATCGGGCAAATCACGTGTAATTTTTTGTTACTCTCTGCTGAACAGCATACAACTTCTTTTAAAACATAACCATATGTCAAATCCTGAACTGAGTTTTAAAATTTCGCGGACATTTACCTCGTAGTTTGCAAAAGAGTTTTTCCCATCACGTGTGCTTAATAGAGGTGTGCGCCACGCCGGCGCGGCGCCGCCGCGCCGCGGGACCCACGCCGCCGCCGCCGCCGCCGACGTTTTCAAAATCCACGCCGCGACAAAAATTTTGCGGAATAAAATCATTTTAATTACGCGCCACGCTGATCATATTGGCATTAAACAACAATATCCTTGCGAATATCGACAAGCGGTTCCCTCTGACCGAAATGCCACTTCTGGATTACAAATTTTCAGGCCTAAAGGAGATTGATACGTGTACAATATCCTTACGAATATCGACAAGCGGTTCCCTCTGACCGAAATGCCACTTCTGGATTCCAAATTTTCAGGCCTAAAGGAGATTGATACGTGTACCTGCGAAAAAAACACACTACTCGAGTAGAATTGTTCCCAATTTTACAGATTTCTTTTACAGAATTCCATTATATTATATTCTTCACATCGTCGATCCCACAGTGTCTGAAGACAAAACATTTCAATACGTGCGTTCCACCCGTCGTGACGTAAGGAGCCGAAACGTAGACACTGACGGTACGGCTGGTCCACAAGTTCAAGGTCGCTCAGCGAGCTATGGAAAGGGCTATGCTCGGCGTCTCTTTGCGGGCCGAATCAGGTCGGGTTGAATCAGAAATGAGGTTATCCGGTAGAGAACCAAAGTGATCGACATAACCCACCGTGTTAGCAAGCTGAAGTGGCAGTGGGCTGGCCAAGCCGTAAACCCGACAACTATTGGGGTAAAAGAGTTCTTGAGTGGAGACCGCATCTCGGCAAGCGTAGTGTAAGACGCCCTCAGGCAAGGTGGAGCGACGATTTGTGTAGGATGGCCGGCAGGAGCTGGATGCGAGCAGCCAATGAATGAAAACGGTGGCGTGAAATTGGGGAGACCTATGTCCAGCAGTGGACTGCGATAGGCTGATGATGATGGTGGATGTTTTTTCATTATCTACGTTAGGCCACCATAGGAGGCTTAATGACTGATTCTAATAATTTAAGCGTCTGCCATGATTGATGCTTTTGTGCTTCTTGAATAAGATATTTTTAGAGGAAAAAGGAGATGTAAGCTAAAAAGTTGGCATGTGAAAAATTTGCTGTCGCTTTGCACGGCTTAGAAATAGATAACTGCAGCTTCGCCTGATAATACGTAAGTAAAATTGGCGAAAACAAGGTTTTTTTGTCCCCTGTTTCCTCCTCCAAAAATAGCCCAATTTTTAACAAAAATTTTTTCATAATCATTTTAAGAAAGATACTTCTCATGTCGGTATGTTTCCTCTTTTTGGACAGTATACGGAATATTTTATCAGTACATTAAAACGCATTCAAAATTTGTCTATTATTGCAGTTTTTGTAGGCTTGTAATAAATAACAACGTCAAACAAAGCAAAACATACCGACATGCGCGATGCAAAAATAGATTTTTTAGTACAGATGGTGCCTTTTTTAGGCTCTAGTGCGAGAAGTGTGTCATTTTACGTCAGGTTCAAAACTTCGGAGAGCCATCTGTACTAAAAAACGTCGTAAGACTAACGAGACACGTGCAAAAACGAAATTCGTAACTCGTGTCGATTTAAAACACTCCCTAAATAAGTAAATAATAAATATCTTGGGACATCTTACACAAATCGACCTAGTCCCACGGTAAGCTCAATTAAGGCTTGTGATGTGGGTACCAGGCGACGATATATATAATAGATAGATACATATAAAAATAGATACCTACTTAAATACATACACAACCATGACCAAGGAACAAATATTTGTGATAAATGAATACACAAATAATGCCCTCGCCGGGATTCGAACCCGGAACCTCCAGCTTCGTAGGCAGGGTCACTACCAACTAGGCTACGGAGGCTGACAAACTCCCTATCGGTCGTGTTTTAAAACATCGCCACTCGTTTCGGATTTCATGTTCTTCGCACTTGTGTCGTAATGTACTATTAAATGGAAAATAAATATTTTTTCGTGTGTACACCGATGTATGATTAGCAGTGTGGGCGATGATGGTACTATAAAGAGGTTGTAAAGCTGGGTATCTGTAGTATTTTAAATCTGGAGTACCTGTTGGGAATTCGTAGTATTAGGAACGTGTAGTATTGGGAATCTGTAATGTTGGGTATTTGTAGCATTCGAAATCCGTATTATTAGGACTGACAATATCTGTCTGTAGTATTACCTCTTATCTGTAGTATTAGGAATCTGTACAATTGGGAATGTGTAGTATTGGGAATAAATGTAGATGTGTAGACAAAATGTCACACCTCGACCCATTGCGAGTTAATAAAATAATTTTCGTACACGATAATTATAACAATTGTCGCATAAAATGCAATCTTATAATTTTTTTATGTTTATTTTTAAAATAATAAACTTGTCCTAAACTATATCTAGGTGTTTAATACCTTCTCATCCTCATATATGAACGTAATGAACGTATAGGGCATTAAACCGACCTTGACGCCGGCGTGGCGCCGCCACGCCGGCAAAATTTTGCGGCGCGCCGCCGCCGGCGATTTCTGTGCCGGCGCACACCTCTAGCTGCTTAATAAAGTACGTAAATTGAAGAGTTATTAAAAGGACTACGTAAGTTGGCAAAAAATTACACGTCATATTGGCTAGGGGCGGGGGGGTCCTGAAAATATCACCAAGTATCACCATGGGGGATGGGGGGGTCCAAAATAGGCCAAAATCGTATGACGTGATTAATGGACAAGCATACTGTCTGACAAATTTTTTTCATAGTAATTTGTATGGGAATTTCAAGTGAAAGTCGGCACGGGTTCCTGTTACAGGAATGAGTAGATTTTTTTTTCAGAGTGTTTTGGGGTTAAAAAAGCCGATTTAGGGGGTATGCGCTATTCATTTCTAATATTCGTAAAATATGGGACACCCTAATGGTAATGTTATGTTATGTTATGACTCCTACTAGTCCTACTGTTGCTTTTGGTGCTCAGTTAACGAACTTAGAAAATTCGTAATTTTCGAGCATCTATCCCAAGACGCCCGAAATTTAGTATTTTTGTGAGCATGATAAATATGGTTGTTGATTTTGTAAGACAGACACAGATTTTTATATAAAGCGACCCTGTTTTTGTAAAACGTTTGACATAAACAATAAAACATTTTGTGAGTTATAAAAAAAATGTATTATATTGCAGCTAATTATTTCTATATATATGTATTAGGGACTTCTAATACACATTGATTCCTGGAGAATTTTAAATTGATAAAATGTAAGATAAAACTAATGTATCAATATAAAGGTTGTTATAGTATATTTTGTGTGATTGACCAGTGGGATAAACGAATTTAGAAATTAAGATCGTTTCGTACGTTATTGTTAAAAGAATATTGTATTTGGGAATAAAACAAAATAATGTCACTGTTAACATGAACCATTTTTAAAGTGGGTGCCACTCTCCAGAGTACTTGGTATATTATTATTCTGTAATCCATAGGGGACACTTACTTAAGCTGTAAAATCAAATTTTTTGCCAGTTCCAGTGTTTGAACTTTTCACTGCTTCATCGAAAAATAGATAGCCAGCCAAGTAACAAATTCCATTTCAAAAACTGTCAACTTTGTATTGTCAAATGAAGGTGCATTTTATTTTGAATTTTGTGACTTGATAATTATCAAGTGGTTGACAAGTGGCTTAGTCGTTTTCAAAAAAATAATGTACATGTACTTATATGTACATAGTCACTACCCCATTGGGTATAGTTGACAAAATAAGAGAAAACTTTTGCATTAGCTGCATTTCTGATCCATATATGGTGTCCCTGTTTATAATTTCAAGCATAAATTTTTACTGTGTAGCATTAATCAGAATTTTTCAAATTTTTTGTTGAGTAGCTCTCGTTTTAAATATGGTTTATCTCTACCTAAAATCATCGCTGTAGGTAAGTCAGCAAATTATATGCAGAATGTATAAAACTATTTTCAAATGTAAGCAACTAATTTGTTATCAGATTTTAGAGTTGTCATTTACAAAATGATTCAAAGTTTATATGGTTCTTCAAGCCCACTAAAGTTTTATTATAACATTACAGAGCTACAGCACATGTCATGGATCATAATTTTTGTTTCCAAATAAAAATGTCCACACTCAGCAAGCAGCCTCGCAAGGCATCCAGCTACTTTCATGTACAGTCAGCAGCAAATATTGCTAAGTGAACAACTCAAAATGAACTTGGTAGAATCTTATTGCTTAGACTATAAGAGTGTGTTAAGATCGGGCAGGGTGTCGCTAAGCAATATCTGCTGCTGTACATCTGCCACGGGTGGGATGTCCATACCGTCCCATGTCTTTGTACATTGTGCATTCACTTTACAAGTTTGCTACCATGACACTTCTCCTTTCTAATGATTAGATGCTAAACAATAGAATATTGTCATTTAGATAGAACTTATCTTACTCTAATACAAATACTATCTAGAATTGATTTTCTAGATGTTTTTTCTGGGAAAGCTCAGATGAATTCCCAATGTTTAAGCCTATTACATTTTTCACCTGCATTTACCTACTTGAAAATTTGTAATAGCAATTAGAAGTAATCTTTTATTCTCTTGACAATTTTACTACTTTCTAGCCTGCTGTTTAGACAGTGATGCAGACATATCTAGCAAATTAAGTATGAATCTAACACAACACAATAGGAAATATTTATGATTGATTAAACATATCACCAAGAACATACCACCAAAGATGTAATAGTAAATAAAGAAAACTGAAAGTCTTAAAATCTATTTATTTCAACATACATTGGAACACCAGATCATAATCATTTCTTCCCTTTCTTGCCTGCTGGTTTTTCCTCCGTGTTTTTGGGATTTTGCCAGTTCAAAGGGTTTCTGCGGTACATGGGCCATGGAGGTACGGTCAGGATGGCAGCAAGCAGGAAACCAGCTCCCAAGATGTACACTGATTGGGAGAATTGCTGAACAATGTACCCCCAAACGAAGCCAACGATGCTGAACAGCGTTATGATCGCCCTGTATAGTTTTTCTGCTTTAGCTTGCCCGACGTAGTCGATGTGAGTTGGGATTGATGTAAAGAAATCCATGATTGCTATTTGTGTGTAGCCGTTTTCTCTGACTAGCTAGTTTCGGCTTTTTTAAGGAAATTAAACAAATTGTTGAATGTTGATAAGACACGTCAGTAGAGCCACGACAGATAGCACAGATACAGTATTTTTTTACTGTCACCGCTGTCATGTCATGTCATTCAATGAGTCCGAAGCTGTCCGAAATGTTATACATTTTCTCAGTTATTGATACATTTTCATTTGCAGTTATTAGTTTAAATCTTTAACAAATAGTTAATTATGTTTAAGAATATCCCATGAGTTAAGTGGAACAAGTCATAGTATATTACTTTATTATTTGTTTATGTAATATATGGCTTTTCGTATAGCAACACCGTGTTGCACTTTTCCGTCAGTCGGTTGTCAACATCCAGTTCGATCAGACTCATTAGGTTAATTTTAGTTAACAAAGATATTAGTTTTATTTTCCAAAAGTACAACAAACAAAATTAAGTAAAATGACAACATTTAAACAAGTTCCTCTCACGTGTGGTGGCCATACTAGACCAGTCGTGCATTTGGACTTTAGTGACGTTACCAAGGATGGGTATTACCTGATTTCTGCCTGCAAAGGTGAGTATTAACGACTGCTTTGCACTTGCGTGCCCTTTCGCCTTGGCCTAGTCGTGGGTGGAAGACCTGCAAATGTGTTTGGGTTGGGTTTGTTTAGGATTCGCCGCGACAGATGTTAGGTTAAGATGTATTGGAAAGGCCTTCACTTTTCTTGTTTTTGTCGACCGGTCACTCGGCCGGCATGCATTCTAGGTGTGTGATGGCCTTCTCTTTCCGGGCGTGCAGGAAGCGCCTTGAATATCCGCTCGTATGTGTCTCGCAGCGGCTTGCCTTGACGTCGCGCCGTGCTTTTTGTTCACGATGTTGACATGACTTTTAAGTTATAGGCCTTTGTGCCAGCTATGTGTCACTGGCCGAATCGCGGCTTTTCTGTTTTTAAATGTTGACATTTCACTTGCTCTGGGTCACCTTGTACTTGCTCAAGGCTCTATTTAGATCTTGACATTAATGTTTGTACCCAACATAAGAAAACAGATTACTTTCATGAAGGAAAACACTTTGATCTTTAGTTGCAACATTAATTATAATTATAGGTATTGTTTATCATGTACATGGCTGTGATAAAGTGATTTTATCCGAGAATAGAGCAACCTTCATACTAAGATTATCATTTCCTTACATAGAGCTGACTTTGTCTTATTTGTTTACCATTTATAGAGTTCATAGGACTTATTAATATTTTAACAATCAAAGTTTTTCCTGTTACATAATTATGTTACACAGGGGCGTAGCGTGCCTTGTCGGGGCCCCGTATAAAAATTTTTTGGAGGCCCTTATATGGAGGTAATATAAATTAGAAAGTTTTTATTCTTTTTCCTTACACACTTTGGGGGCCCCCGTAGCCCGGGGGCCCCGTATAATTGATACGGCATATACGGCAGTAGCTACGCCCCTGATGTTACACGTTTTAAAAATCTTTGTTTTTATTTATGGGATTTATTTTTAATTTTTGTTAATGTGTTAATTTTATCACAGAGCTTTGAAAATTAAACTTTTAAGCCCTACAGGTGACTGCTGGAGAATGTTTAAAATGTATAGTATCCTATTAATATTAACCCCTTGTGTGTTGCGAATATTTTTTCCTATAGTTTCCTTGTCACTGATCAGTGCTTAGACATATGAAGGGTTAAGTATAAAAGTATGAAATTGTAATGGATGATATTGCATATATTAGTTTAATTTAACTACATCCCGATATTTCAAACAATTTACAGGGTTTGTGATGGGTGACTGATAATCGAGGAAATCTGATAGATCTACCTCCATCAAAATACTAAACAACTTCTACTAAATGTACTTATTTCCTTATTTTGATGGAGGTAGATCTATCAAATTTCCTCTGTTGTTATGGGCTATGCTTACTGCATTTACTAACAGTTTTCATTTTATGTAAACACTGTTGAACTTCTTAACCCTTCATATGTCTAAGCACTGATCAGTGATGTGGAGTCTTAGAAAAAAATATTTGCAACACACAAGGGGTTAATAATTAAAATAAGAAGTGTATGATAATAACTTCGGTGATTCTTCATACAAATTTGTAAGTCATAGAAGATTTTTTTCAGACACAATGAAATTGCATACAATCTTACAGAATAGAAAAATATCCAATCACAGTTTTTCTAAAGATAAGATAAAGATAAAGATAAAGATATATTTATTTGCAAAAAATGTAGTAATTAGCATAGGTTTCTCGGGGGAGCCTCACCCCTAGAGAACGCGTCCCCAGGTGGCGGATAGGGGCATGTCCGTTAGCGTAGGAACACTATGCTCTGGATAGGAGTGAAATAAAATAGCTCCCGCGGACCAACAGGCCGGAGAAGGAAACTCCGTAACAAAACCCCTCCACTGAGCCGCTACGACATCTTCGGAGTTAGGGTCACTGGAGTGCTGTGTGTTTGGGCTGGAGCACACAGTAGGGACGGCGGCGGATGAACCCATCAGGGTGAACGGCGGCGCCCTCGTCTTGTGAAGATGAAGGCCTTGGCGTCAGGTGGCAACCGGCCGTAAAAACATTAGCCAAACAAAACTTCTCCTTGTACAATGACAGCACAACTTAAGAATAATACTGTAAAGGCTAGGGCGTACCCCGTAAGCGACGGTGAAATTATAGAGGCTATCGATGCGACAACATGTGTACCAAATGCTAGGGCGTTCCCCATAAGCGACGATAAAGACAAGAACAAGCGTTCGCATCCTAGCATAAACAAACTAAGATTAGGAACATGGAATCTAGGAACCATGACTGGACGCAGTGCAGAACTCAGCAATATCCTTAGTAATAGGAACATTAGTGCCTGCTGCATCCAAGAAACAAAATGGAAAGGTTCAAAATCCCGAGATATTGGACGTGGATACCAACTTATCTACCATGGTGTTGACTCAAGACGTAATGGTGTTGCTATAGCCCTAGACCAAGATCTCCAACAGAGAATTATCAACGTAGACCGAAAGAGTGACCGAATAATAGCCGTGAAGCTAGCTATGGACCAACAACCCATTTTTAATATAATTTCGGCATATGCACCTCAGACAGGCTGCTCCACTACGGAAAAAACGGCTTTTTGGGAAGACCTTGATGACGTACTACTCAACATACCATCAGATGAGCTCGTACATATCGGAGCAGACCTAAATGGGCATGTAGGGGCTCAGAGTGACCAATACAAGGCAGTTCATGGTAGTTTCGGATATGGAACCGTAAACCAGGAGGGGATGGAAATTCTAAATTTTGCAGCAAGATATAATTTCAAAATTATCAATACACAGTTTAAGAAAAAAGAAGAACACATAATCACGTACAAAAGCGCAAAAGCCACGACACAAATTGACTATATTATTGCCAAAGACTCCATGCTTAAATTGTATAAAGACTGCAAAGTTATTCCGGGCGAACCCATTACATCGCAACATCGCTTGCTTGTCTCCGTTATGAGCCTACCCAAACCCATCAAGGTCCGAGTAGACAGAACCGAGCGTATAAAGTGGACAGATATCCATACTGCTAAAGGGACACCACTTGTTGAAAGTATAGGGATGTACTTGCGGAAAGACCTCGAGGAGGACAAAACATCAGACAAAATGTGGCAAGACTTTGAATGTTTTTGTCAAAAAGAAGCCAAACAGCACTTAGGCATATCCAGAGGAGCCCTTCGTTCGGGTAAAGACCCTACTTGGTGGAGTAGCGATATAAAAGACATACTAAAGTCAAAACGGGAGGCATTCAAAGTCTGGCAGAAATCCAAGTCCGATGAAGATCACCGCCAGTACAGAGAAATGAAAAAGGTAGTGAAGGCCGCAGTCGCACAAGCAAGAGCAATTTCCCGCCACAGCTTCTATGAGAAGCTGGAGAATGCCCCAAATGAAAATTCAATATACAAAATCGCTAAACAACGGCACAAAGCGACACTCGACACAAAGGCCAATAAGTATATAAGAGATGAAGAGGGAACCCTACTAACAGCAAACGACAAAATCAACACCAGATGGGTAGAATACTTCCAAAAACTTCTGAATGAGGAATTCCCAAGCGAAGAGCTACCTTATGTACCTCCAACGGAGGGCCCCTTAAATGTCATAAGCTCGATAGAAGTAGGTACAGCCCTGAAGAAGATGGACTACCACAAGGCTCTTGGTCCCGACAACGTCCCAAGCGACATATGGACACTGCTGAAAGATGATGCAGTGCCATGGCTTACACAGCTGTTTAATAAAATATTACTCCAAGGCAAAATCCCGCATTCATGGCGTTCAAGCTATTTGTGCCCTACATACAAGAGCAAAGGCGATGTCTCTCAGTGCACCAACTACAGAGGTATTAAACTGACTTCGCACACTTTGAAACTCTGGGAACGAGTAATTAGCACGCGACTTTCAAGATTGACTACTATTTCCGAAAACCAATTCGGTTTCACGGCTGGCAGGGGAACAACAGAAGCCATTCAGACTATCCGAATACTAATGGAAAAATGTCGCACCAACAGAGAAAATCTATATATGGTATTCGTCGATTTAGAAAAGGCGTTTGACAGGATCCCAAGGAAATTGGTATGGCAAGCTCTGCGTACTCAGAATGTCCCAGAACAATACATTGCCATTGTCCAAGATATGTATGTGGAGGCTATAACTCAAATTAAGAGCCCTGCTGGTATCAGTAAACCTTTTCATGTAGGCGTAGGAGTTCATCAAGGCTCCGCTCTTAGTCCCTTAATCTTCAACCTCACAATGGATTATATCACAAGCAGGCTTCAATGTCGGGTACCATGGTGCATTTTATATGCTGATGATGTTGTGCTCGTCGCTAAGAACGCAAGGGATTTGCAAGCGACCTTCAACAAGTGGGTATATGAACTGGAACGACATGGTTTGCGGGTCAGTCGTACAAAGACGGAGTACATGGAGTGTAACTTTGGGGGTGATGAAGAAACTTCCTGCAGCATCAAAATCGACAATGCAACGCTGCCACGAGTCACCCACTTTAAGTATCTGGGATCTGTACTTACGACTGATGCACGCGTGGATGCGGATGTCAGCCATAGGGTTAACGCCGCTTGGCTTAAATGGAGGTCTCTTAGCGGAGTTCTCTGTGATACCCGTATGCCAATAAGAACCAAGGGCAAAATTTATAAAACAGCTGTCCGACCCGCCATGATGTATGGAGCCGAGTGCTGGGCAATGGCAAAAAAGCACGAACAGCAACTGCACACGGCCGAAATGAAGATGCTACGCTGGGCCGGCGGTGTTACACGTCTTGACAGAATACGCAATGAGCACGTGAGGGGATCCTTCAGAGTGGCCCCTATAACAGAAAAGTTGAAAGAAAGCAGGCTCAGATGGTACGGTCACATAATGAGACGAGATGATAGTTACTCTGTAAGAACCGCCTTAAACATCCCTACTAAACCCCTGGGAAGAGGAAGACCTCCCGACACATGGTGGTCCAATATCAAGAGGGAGATGAAGCAGCAGAACATATTGCCTTTGACAACCCAGGACAGAACGTCCTGGCGCCGCCGTACAAGGAGACCCGACCCTAGATAAAACTGGGACAGCGGGAAGGAAGAAGAAGAAGAGTAGTAATTAGCATAGGTGGACAGTAATTTGAGTGTGTACATTTCACTTGATGAAGCATGCAAATATTTCTTATTGGCTAAATATTAGAGCTAATTGTTATTAATACTCGTGTGTTCAAGCATCTTAAAACTATAGATACAATAACATTATTACAATTCACAAGGGATTTCATTTCTAACATTCATATAAAATTATTTATTCATTTACGGATGTCAAATATTCATTAATGGTATAATAACATTTATTCAAGCAAAAATTATATAATTTGTTTTTAAATTCAGGCATGTCAGAGTTCTTAATTTCTACGGGTAAATGATTAAATATTTTTATTGACATACATAAAACATTATTTGCAAAGAAAGCAGACTTCGAGTGAAATGGATAACATAAATTGGCACCATTTCGAGATTGATATATTGTGGTAGATGATTTATTTCTAAATGATTTAATATTATTTTTCACGAAAAGACCTATCTCATGTATATACAATTACGGTAGCGTCATTACTTTCAGCTCCCGGAATAAAGGTCTACAGGATTCTGTTTGATGTACACCACATATAGCTCGTATACATTTTTTTTGTAGCAGAAATACTCTTTGCATATTACTACAGTTACCCCAAAGTATTAGACCATAACGCAAATTGGACATAACATGTCCATTAAATGCTAATAAAGCAGTTTTTTGTGAAGACATTTGGGAGAGCCTTCGCAGGGCAAATATAAATCTGTTTAATTTATCTATGAGCATTTCAGTATGGTCTTTCCAATTTGTGTGACGATCCAATATTACACCCAAAAAACGAATTGATGGCACACTTTCAATAACATGATTATTATAATTAATATTAACATTTCTTGACCTCCCTTGTGGTGCATAAAATTCCATAAATTTTGTCTTAAGGAGATAAAAGGAAAATAATAATGTTATTTCGTTATGACACATAGTTAAAGAAGAATAAATACTATCCATAAACATATAAATTAAATAAAGGGAAATTACAAATAAAAAATCTCTCCCAAATTGCTGCCAATGGGCATTACTTATACCTAAGACAAAAATAAACTCAATATTAAAAATCAACAAATTGTCCATTATGAAAGAGCAATATCAGCCTTCACAATTCTTTCAGTAGTCTCACCTTACTGATATAAGGTATCAGCTCTTTTCATGTACAATTGTACATGTCTATATTATGCTTTTGTTTACCTTGGCTCTTGCTACAGCATTTCCATACAGTAAAGCTTGATTATGCCAGCCCTTTTATGGGCGTCTTATTTCAAAGTCAATGTCTATAAATAATGCATGTATACTGTGTGATTGAATTATCAGTATCACACACATATTATATCAATAGATTTTGAGCAAATTTAGTTAAATTTTTGGAGAATTCACCATTCATATCGAATTTTATTGTACATATCTGATGAAGAGTCATTTTAGAACTTATGATATTTTTTTCTGTGTGCAATTGCCAAATAAAAACTCATTTCCGCAACTATATGTAGGAACGCTGTATAATATGCCGCGTTGACCGAAATGGGTCTGGATCAGTGGTATACATACAGTGATGCACGATATACGTTATATGTGAATTCTTGTTAATTATATAATTATAACTATTATCCGGTAGCTATTCGGCGTGAACTAACACGGCTGGCCTGGCAGTGGTATACGATACGCCGGATACGCGACAATAGTTTTAGCCTACAGTGACACTTCTACTCTTATTTATTCTGTGGTAGTAAACTAGTTCATGTTTTACTATAGGGTAATTAAGTAGATATGAGCAGGTTTTGTTTCTCATACTATAACAGGCCAAGGTTCGTTGGCAAAAAATGTGTAACAAAACAGGTCAGTTACTTGAGAAAAAAAAATCATGCTTGTGATCAAATCAAATCTAAGACAATAATTGAACACATTGTTACGACAATTTGTGTAAAATCGCAGATCGCCTCCGATACATATTGAGGAAGGGGAAGCCTAATGTTTAGCAGTATGGCTGATGATGATGTGGTGATTTTTAAGTCCTTAAGCCTCTAAACTAACGTCCTTATTCATAAACGTCTCCTAACTTAACAAGCCGCTAAGTATTAAGTGTCCCTATCACTCGTATGGACGTATTGATAAGACCGGAAGTGAAAAACAATACTACGTTTATGAATAAGGGGGTAAGGTTAGATTCACACGGAATATTTTTTTCTCGTATACCGTATTCGAGATTTTCTCGAACGTCGTACTTTGTGTATTTTATTTATATTTGAGTACCGTTCACGAATACGGTATGCGGGATCCGTGTGAACGTTATTATTCAAAGTCTGTTGTCACTACGACGTTCGAGAAAATCTCGTTTATAGTATACGGGAAAAAAACTCAGTGTTTATCTAGCCTAAATGTTTAGACAACACTATCGTCTAATTACGTGTTTGTTTATTGCGTAGATGGCAAACCCATGTTGCGGCAAGGAGAGACGGGCGACTGGATCGGCACATTCGAAGGGCACAAAGGAGCCGTATGGGGTGTAGCTTTGACACAAAACGCCAACTTGGCTGCTAGCGGAGCCGCTGACTTCTCAGGTAATTCAGAAAACACAGTTTATGGGCTGGAAGAATAATTTAAGTTAGTGCTCCCTTGGCTACTCACGCAAACTCTGCCTAGGGGTCAATCACGTTTTTTATGTCACTCGTTGCCATGGTTGATATCCTAGGTTACCCTTAAAAACACAGTTTAATAGCATACAATTTTACAAAACTTTGATTTTTCACGGTTACGTGGCCTTTCCATGGTGGGTCTCCCACTAATCCTAGTTATAGTTAGAGAATTCTAGTTAGTAAAGTAGCATACTTTCTTCTAGCAAACTATGCCACTTTTGTCCCCTGGGTGACATGACAGAATAACAACAAAAAAAACGCAATTAACCCATGAACTGCCTTGAAAATGTTCGATTGCGAGGAGGAACGGATCCCGAGATACAGGGTTACCTAGTTTGGACAATCGAACTTCTAAGCAAACAAACATCGGACAAACAAAATTATACTACTAGTAGCGTAAGGACATTGTACTGATGTCTTTATTATTCTTAATTTTTTTTATTATATTTATATACGGGCTCAACAGGTTCTCTAGTTTATTGCCGAATGTAATTTTGCTCAATATTACTTCGCAGCCAACATATCGCAGAATTTTATTTCATCGAAAGATCATTTGCTGACTGTAACATTTCGCGGACGTATCTCTTGCATATTATCATATTCCGTTCTAACTTAACCTAACCTAGATGGCAAAATTGGCATATGAAAATTTGGCCAAAAGATAGTTGGCAAATCATTTCGTAATTGTTGGTATGTCAAGTGATTCATATGCTAAAAGTTGGTTAGCTAAATTTTATTCTGCGCAAAGGTAGGATACCTGCTCAGATATATCTAATGGCGACTGTACAAGAAACTAGCGAGCGCCAATGCAACGTTCGTGCATCTTACAATTGATATAAAAATTCCACGCGAAAGATCATTTGTTGCACCCAACAATTACAGGCGCAACTTATTAGTTACTTTTATAATTGGTTTATCTAGCATTAATTAGAAGGCGATCGATGTTGACATGTTTTTTTATTTAAACATTGTTGAAAACTAAGTCACAATCGTTTCCTGGTAACAATAATTACAGTAGCTAGTACAATACAATACAATACTCTTTACCCCTCTCTCTTTACCTCTTTTTTTTTCTTTTTTTTAGTACCCCGCTTTACGAGAGATGCGTTCCAGAGAAAATCGCGTAAAGCGAATTTCGTGTGTGTAATAAAGTACCAAACTCAAGCATTTTCGTTATTTTTGCGTATTTGTAGTAAACTTGTTTTACTTAAAACAGTAAATAACGTAATAATACTTATTGTGAGAAGTTTGAAAAGTGCGATCTGAGGTGACACTGTGTGCCGCGCGCAAGACAACCAATCAGATATTAATTTAGTTACTAATTGCATAAATTTAAAACCGTGTTACAGCGAATCCGGGTTAAAAGGGGTCGCGTAAAGCGGATATTACAGTATAGTATTCATGCTCCAAAATTATATTTGTTGTTATAAAGATAGAATATATAGCGGCAAGAATAGCGCGAAAGCTGGAAGCTACTTTGTTATACTATATAGCTATAATAATCCAATATTCAATATGCAATTTTGTTGTATCGTTCATAGCGAAACTCTGGGACGCCCGCTACGGCGAAGTGGTGCACACATTCGACCACGACCACATAGTGAAGAGTGTGAACTTTAACGCCGACGACTCACTACTGCTCACGGCTAGCAACGAGAAACTGATCAGGGTGTTCGATCTGAACAAGCCTGAAGCTGGACGTGAGTATACTGTTCTATCTTTATTATAGTGAACACACCACGACCACGCAGTGAAGAGTGTGAACTTTACGCCGACGACTCACTACTGCTCACGGCTAGCAACGAGAAACTGATCAGGGTGTTCGACCTGAACAAGCCTGAGGCTGGACGTGAGTATACTGTTCTATCTTTATTATAGTGAAGTGAACACGCGACCACTTAGTGAAGAGTGTGAACTTAACGCCGACGACTCACTACTGCTCACGGCTAGCAACGAGAAACTGATCAGGGTGTTTGACCTGAACAAGCCTGAGGCTGGACGTGAGTATACTGTTCTATCTTTATTATAGTGAAGTGAACACGCGACCACTTAGTGAAGAGTGTGAACTTAACGCCGACGACTCACTACTGCTCACGGCTAGCAACGAGAAACTGATCAGGGTGTTCGACCTGAACAAGCCTGAGGCTGGACGTGAGTATACTGTTCTATCTTTATTATAGTGAAGTGAACACGCGACCACTTAGTGAAGAGTGTGAACTTAACGCCGACGACTCACTACTGCTCACGGCTAGCAACGAGAAACTGATCAGGGTGTTCGACCTGAACAAGCCTGAGGCTGGACGTGAGTATACTGTTCTATCTTTATTATAGTGAAGTGAACACGCGACCACTTAGTGAAGAGTGTGAACTTAACGCCGACGACTCACTACTGCTCACGGCTAGCAACGAGAAACTGATCAGGGTATTCGACCTGAACAAGCCTGAGGCTGGACGTGAGTATACTGTTCTATCTTTATTATAGTGAACACACCATGACCACATAGTGAAGAGTGTGAACTTTACGCCGACGACTCACTACTGCTCACGGCTAGCAACGAGAAACTGATCAGGGTGTTCGACCTGAACAAGCCTGAGGCTGGACGTGAGTATACTGTTCTGTCTTTATTATAGTGAACACACCACGACGACATAGTGAAGAGTGTGAACTTTACGCCGACTACTCACTACTGCTCACGGCTAGCAACGAGAAACTGATCAGGGTGTTCGACCTGAACAAGCCTGAGGCTGGACGTGAGTATACTGTTCTGTCTTTATTATAGTGAACACACCACGACCACATAGTGAAGAGTGTGAACTTTACGCCGACTACTCACTACTGCTCACGGCTAGCAACGAGAAACTGATCAGGGTGTTCGACCTGAACAAGCCTGAGGCTGGACGTGAGTATACTGTTCTGTCTTTATTATAGTGAACACACCACGACCACATAGTGAAGAGTGTGAACTTTACGCCGACTACTCACTACTGCTCACGGCTAGCAACGAGAAACTGATCAGGGTGTTCGACCTGAACAAGCCTGAGGCTGGACGTTAGTATACTGTTCTGTCTTTATTATAGTGAAGTAAATACACAACCATTTAGTGAAGAGTGTGAACTTTGACGCCGACGACTCACTACTGCTCACGGCTAGCAACGAGAAACTGATCAGGGTGTTCGACCTGAACAAGCCTGAGGCTGGACGTGAGTATACTGTTCTATCTTTATTATAATGAAGTGCGTACTTGCGTACGTCCGACCACATAGTGGAGAGCTCGTTCAAATATATCGATGTGAACGTGATATACTGCTTTACGTATCGAGAAAACGCTATCGCTAGCTAGATTATGTCGCTTTTAGTAATTAAATTTAACTACATCCCAACGTTTCGAACAATTTACAGAGTTCCTGGTGTCCGGGTAACTGTCACGCGACAGCTGACATGTCACCCGTAGACCCTTGTGATCGAAATGTCTGGATCTAATTAAATTTAATTAATATACGAGTACTCAATTTAATCCATTAAAATAGTTTTATTTCATGAGTAACTATCGCGGCAACCGAAAGAAATATTAAAATCTAATAAAATTCTGAATTTATTGTAATTTGAAATCAATGTTCCATTTTGTCACCAGCTTTATAATGAAAGTCCTTGATTAGATCCCTCATCCATCACACAATATGACTGATACAGGAAAACGTTTTCCTTGATGATTGCACAACGTCAATTGAATCAAAGTCCTCGCCCAAAGCAAGGTGTTTATGGTCAAGTATTTGCTAGGTATTGCATTGTTACCTCAATGTAACAAGGTTATTAGTATTAGTCAGAATGTATGTATACATTGTTATCGACTTATCGTATATAAAATCAATATAATTCATATAAGCATCATTTTGATCCCTGAATCATTATTAACAATTAAGGTTTAAGATGACATCATCGGCCTCGCTCAGTCCAATGCTGGACGTAGGCCTCTCCTATTGACTAAGCGTATGTACCTACGCTAGGAAAGATGTAAATGCCCATAATCGCCACGCTGGGCAAGCGGGTTGGCGATCGCAGTGCTGTGTCCACTATGATACTGATACCCATTATCAATCTTCTATAAACGAATATACAGTGACACTTTAATCCCATAGTCTTGCGACACCCACGGGAAGATTTGGGGTGGTGACAAATGTATTCTTACCACCGTCACCATGCGGCAAAATAGGCACACTTGAAGTACCTAATAAAAAATAGCGACCCTCCACGGTTTCGCACGGTGCAGTACTTATACTAAAACCTACCTCTTGAAAGTCTTGAATCACTATTAAAAGTATTCACGTACAGTCCGTTAATTTAAAAAAGAACGGCGCGTTTTGAACGTTTTTCCCTTGTTTTAAACATCGTTGTTTCGCCAGAGTAGGTACTGCATTGTACAACTTTAATGGTAGGTTCTACCGATAATCGCTGCACTTGTGCAGGAAGTTTCATATCTATCAACTTGAACTGTTTCTATAAATACTAATAGCAGGTATGTTGTGGAAAATGCTAATTTCGAGTCCCCTAGCGAGTTAAAAGCTGCAAAGACTGTTTCATGCATAGGCTTATAATAAGCCAATGCAATTCGCAATAATAGTTAAAATCATTAACACTCTGGAGTATTTCGTCAATTTTGGTAATATTTGTAAGACAAGAACAAGGTTTCACGAATACGGTTTTACTTTATTTTAGTTTTATCATCGACTTTTTCTGGTAAATGCTCATAATCGCTTCGCTGCCGTCCGTCATTCGTCATATCTTAAATAAAACTGGTTGGTGACACTTTAATCCCTTAATCGCCGCGTGAGCACGCTCGCGGGTCCCGCTCCGGTCACCCGCCGCGGGCCAGCGAGTCAATTAGGGCCTAACTTAGCGCTGAATTCAAGAAACAAATCCGCAAGCTTGTGCCCGCCGCGTGCGCACGGATTAACGTTCATCGCACGCGCCAAGCCAGTTAGCGGTGTCTATACAATTTCTTTTGAGGCGGGCGTCCGTTGCGGGTAATCCGCGTATGCTAGCGTAGGCCCTTAGTCAACTCTTACGATACCTACAGGAACAGTTGGAGTGGTGAAATAGTAGATTGTGTCACGAGGGATCAAAATGGCGTATATTTCCGGCGTGGGCGTATATTGAATCCTGAGCGTAATGAAGGATTCAAGCGTTAACGCCCAAGACGAAATAATTTTGATACCGTGAGACACATACTGCTTTTCACACCACCTATGAGAAAAATAAAAGATATATCAAATTTTTTATATTTATGCCAATAATCGATTCGAATTTTTTATCAATTATGAACGTACTGTTTCTTTTCATACTTCATTGTAATTTTTTAGGCTGGCATTAGAAAGTCTTTGAACAGGAAAGCGCCACTTTGATCCCTCCTAGCAGGGAAGAATAATTATACCCTTATTCGAATAGGTGGTGTGAAAAATATATTCTTACTTCCGTTACCACGTATTCTATGAATGTGATAATCTTGTAATATAAATTATTATTATTGTTGCAGCCGTGGAAAAATTCAACGCGCACACGAGCAGTATTCGGCACGCGGTGTTCCTACACAACTCACGCGTCGCCAGCGTCAGCGACGATCTCACGCTGCGGGTGTGGGACAGGACGTCTGGACAGGTCCGCTTCTTATCTTATGTTAGAGTCAGCACACGAGCAGTATTCGGCACGCGGTGTTCCTACACAACTCACGCGTCGCCAGCGTCAGCGACGATCTCACGCTGCGGGTGTGGGACAGGACGTCTGGGCAGGTCAGCTTCTTATCTTATGTTAGAGTCAGCACACGAGCAGTATTCGGCACGCGGTGTTCCTACACAACTCACGCGTCGCCAGCGTCAGCGACGATCTCACGCTGCGGGTGTGGGACAGGACGTCTGGACAGGTCAGCTTCTTATCTTATGTTAGAGTCAGCACACGAGCAGTATTCGGCACGCGGTGTTCCTACACAACTCACGCGTCGCCAGCGTCAGCGACGATCTCACGCTGCGGGTGTGGGACCGGACGTCTGGACAGGTCAGCTTCTTATCTTATGTTAGAGTCAGCACACGAGCAGTATTCGGCACGCGGTGTTCCTACACAACTCACGCGTCGCCAGCGTCAGCGACGATCTCACGCTGCGGGTGTGGGACAGGACGTCTGGGCAGGTCAGCTTCTTATCTTATGTTAGAGTCAGCACACGAGCAGTATTCGGCACGCGGTGTTCCTACACAACTCACGCGTCGCCAGCGTCAGCGACGATCTCACGCTGCGGGTGTGGGACCGGACGTCTGGACAGGTCAGCTTCTTATCTTATGTTAGAGTCAGCACACGAGCAGTATTCGGCACGCGGTGTTCCTACACAACTCACGCGTCGCCAGCGTCAGCGACGATCTCACGCTGCGGGTGTGGGACAGGACGTCTGGACAGGTCAGCTTCTTATCTTATGTTAGAGTCAGCACACGAGCAGTATTCGGCACGCGGTGTTCCTACACAACTCACGCGTCGCCAGCGTCAGCGACGATCTCACGCTGCGGGTGTGGGACCGGACGTCTGGACAGGTCAGCTTCTTATCTTATGTTAGAGTCAGCACACGAGCAGTATTCGGCACGCGGTGTTCCTACACAACTCACGCGTCGCCAGCGTCAGCGACGATCTCACGCTGCGGGTGTGGGACAGGACGTCTGGACAGGTCAGCTTCTTATCTTATGTTAGAGTCAGCACACGAGCAGTATTCGGCACGCGGTGTTCCTACACAACTCACGCGTCGCCAGCGTCAGCGACGATCTCACGCTGCGGGTGTGGGACAGGACGTCTGGACAGGTCAGCTTCATCTCATCTTATGTTATAAGTTTAGCTAAAATCTTTTTTTTTATATTGGCACAACAAAGTGGCTCCACTCTACGAACAAATAAAACATGGAAGCCGCACGCCATATTAAATTGCCTTTCAAAAACGGTCCTGAATTTTAGTTGACAAGTGTCACCCCCTCTTCAATGCATCACGGTAATGAATGTCAATATCAACCTAAAAAAAAAATAAACCGCCATTTAAAAATAGTTTTGATTGGTCCATCAAAGTTTTGATTGGCTATATTCTATAAACATTTGTCAAAGATGTGGCGCCGAAATATGCGCGGTGTTAAGAGAAGCGCTATGTCCTGCCCATCTTGGCACAATTGAGCAATTGCTTTTGGGGGCATTTTTGAGCTGGCGTTAGACGTCCATGTTATATATGGTCGCAGGGCTCCACTCCACCTGATCGTAAGTGAAGAGTGGAGCCCAAATCGCGGCGGTAACGAACAGGAGACAAGCAGTAACTAAAGCCACTGCCTTGCTGGCCCGCTAGATGCTTCTTCACGCTTCGTTTAAAGGGTAACACATAAGCAGATCTATCCCACTCGCGTGTGTAGGTATCAATCTTTACTCTCCGTCACTTAGGTATTCGATCCATTGTATCTACATATTGATGTAGCAGGGCCACAATGATAGATGACATTAATTTTATTCATTCCATTCGTGCCAGATGTAGTGAATTTAGTAATTTCACCAGAGTTGAGGTGAATGATAACGCAAACATCTAAATAAAATACTAATTAATAAAATTCTCAAAGAATATTTTACAAAGGATAAACACACTGGGAAATATACTAGCATACCAACTTAATATGAAGAACTAATGAGATTCTATTATTATATATTATTATTTAAGTAAATAATAGGTAACGTAACACGCGAGTTTAGTGACCGCGCACATAATCTCATACAAAAGAGATTTTGCAATCAATGTTAAAATAGAAATAAGTACTTGTCTCAGAAATAAACAGTTTTAAAATTTAATGCTATATAGTTAGTTTTAAATTTTTATGCTTTAATGCTATTGGATTTGTTGTCAGTATGGAAAAATATTACTAATTTCAAATTCTCCTTGTATTTACAAGACACGTTGTTGTGTGCGTGACCTCAACTCTCGTGGAACTACCTATACTGCTGGTAACCAAAATTCGGGAAGTTTGAGATAAGATACCTAATAATAAAGGTGTCAGAGCGTAATTTTGCAAATGTGTCAGAGCGTATTTGTATTCGTAGGATCCCATCACATGTCATATATACCATAGATCAAGCAAACGTATCTACTTAGCGTGTCAAATGAACTCAGTGAAATCCACTGAGTTGTCTATCTTTAATCGCAGCTTGCAGCTTTTGGGCGTCAAATTTTGTAAGTTGAAGTGAACAAAAACATTAATAATGCCCCCTTAAGTAATATTAATTGCAACAACACAAAAAAAATATACTCAAGGGCCTGAGACATATTTAAAATCATAGGCAAGTAACAATTTCAGTACAAAATCTGACACGCTCGGCCGCCATACAAATGAATGAACTTGTTTCTTCTATCCAAATCTAATTCTGTGGATCCCATGTATGTGTATCTATGCGTGTGTGCATTTTGAATATATTATTATGTGTATAATTCACTGTGCAACATGTGACACTTCGTGAGGCGAGCAATGTCATTGCTTCTAAAGACTGTCTGCTATTTCACGTGTGTTTTTTCATATTAAAATCTTGTTAAATATGCTACGTTCGTGTTTCAGGAGGTGAACAAAATCGAGTTTACTTCAATTCCAAATAGTTTAGAGCTATCAAGAGATGGCGCCATTTTGACGGTAGCACATGGTGAGTTTCAAAATATTTAATATAAAGTCCCTTGTTTTGTCTAATATTAGGGTAAATCCACAAGACTGTAACGAGAGTTACCAATTCTTTCGTATGTTTTATAATTAATTAATCAAAGTTGAGTTTCCGTACGTCTAGCCTAGCCCTGTAGGTAGATATGTGGACCCTTAAATGTACTTAATTAATATGAGAACATACAAAAGAATTGGTAACTCTCGTTACAGTCTTGTGGATTTACCCATTACTAGATTTTGACATAATATTTTCTTCGGCTACCGCGAGGATTACACATGAAATAAAACTATGAAAACGGATAAACTCGCGTATATTAATCAATTTTAACTTCATTCCGACGTTTCGAACACTTTACAGGGTTCGTGGTCTGCGGTTATCCGCATCCGTTTTCATAGTTTAATTTCATTAGATTTTGACATAAAAAAATGCATAAAATTCATTGTATTGAAAATAGATTGTTCACAAAATTATCCATATAACACGCCAATTAAAAGGTGCGTTCAAACCAAAAAAGCATTCGCTATTCTAACCCCCCACTCTACGAAATTCGATCGTCACACAAAACGTGATTGGTTGATTTCGTAGAACGGGGGATAGAACAGCGAATGCTCTTTTGGTTTGAACGCACCTTAATAGATTATGACCAGGGCCCGTAATTTTCATGCCGATGACATCAATTTGACGTCACGCTCAATTTAGGGTGATCCCAAATAGTTTTATTGTTAGAATTAATCATTAGTCGTCAATCATTTCAATCATGTACAAATGACTTCAAAAGTAGTGTATTTATTCGTGAAATAAATAATACCTACTTGATACGTGCTTTACGTTAAAGAGGAATTCTGTTTTCTACGTCATTATTGAAATTTGTTAACAATATCATTGATTAAAATGTGTGTATAACAACAAGTCAAATAGTTTTATTTATGTTTCACGTATTAAGTAGGTATTTTTTATTTTACGTGTAAATATACTACTTTTGAAGTTATTTGTACATGATTAAAATGATTCACGACTAATGATTAATAATTATCAACAAAACTATTTGGAATCACCCTAAATGGAGCGTGACGTCAAATTGATGTCATCTGCATGAATATTACGGGCCCTGATAATGACCTAATAATAACGTATTATAGGCACCAACGTGTCATTCTACTCAACGGACACGATGCGACCGATGCGCGAGGTGGCGGTGCCGACCAAGTGCTACTCCGCGTCGCTCGCGCCCTCGCGCGCCACCTTCGTGTGCGGCGGCGAGGACCTCAAGGTCTACAAGTTCGACTACAACACCGGCACCGAGCTAGGTAACTGGCTGCTTTTAGGGTTTTGTGTCTTAAAAATACACCGTTTTAGATTTCATCGAAAAAGATCTTTTATAAAATTACTTATCGTCCCTCCAACCGTCGGGCCCATTTGCCGATCGTCGGGCCCATTTGCCGACCGTAGGGCTCAGTTCCCGACCGTCGGTTTAATCATCCGACCGTCGGGACCACCAGCCCGACCGTCGAGCCCAGTTCCCGACCGTCGGTTTATTCATCCGACCGTCGGGACCATCAGCCCGACCGTCCAGCCCAGTTCCCGACCGTCGGTTTAATCATCCGACCGTCGGATTCATCAGCCCGACCGTACTCTACTCAACGGACACGATGCGGCCGATGCGCGAGGTGGCGGTGCCGACCAAGTGCTACTCCGCGTCGCTCGCGCCCTCGCGCGCCACCTTCGTGTGCGGCGGCGAGGACCTCAAGGTCTACAAGTTCGACTACAACACCGGCACCGAGCTAGGTAACTGGCTGCTTGTAGGGTTTTGTCTCTTAAAAACAATAAGTTCAACCGTCGGCCCGATTAGCCAACCGTCGGCCCGATTATCCAACCGTCGGCCCAACCGTCCGTCTGACAGCCGAAACTGAACTAAGTAACTCTCCGACCTTCGCTCCAGTCGTGCGTCCGACCGTCTATCATTCTACTGCACTAATCTAAGTAACTGACTACTTTTTAGCGTTTTGTACCTCTAAATAAGATTGCTACATTATCCCAACCGTCATATTAATCTTCCAACCATCCGTCCGTCAGACCATCCATCATTCTACTCGAATGACACGATGCGCAAGAGGTAACTAAATACTTTTTAGATTTCATCGAAAAAGATCTTTTACAAAATTACTTATCGACCCTCCGACCGTCTGCCCCAATTCCCGACCGTCGGTCCCAATTCCCGACCGTCGGTTTCATCATCCCACCGTCGGTTTGATCATCCGACCGTCGGCTTAATTTATCCGACCGTCGGTTTGATCATCTGACCGTCGGCGTAATTTATCCGACCGTCGGTTTAATCATCCGACCGTCGGGGCCATCAGCCCGACCGTACTCTACTCGACGGACACGATGCGGCCGATGCGCGAGGTGGCGGTGCCGACCAAGTGCTACTCCGCGTCGCTCGCGCCCTCGCGCGCCACCTTCGTGTGCGGCGGCGAGGACCTCAAGGTCTACAAGTTCGACTACAACACCGGCACCGAGCTAGGTAACTGGCTGCTTTTAGGGTTTTGTCTCTTGAAAACAATAAGTTCAACCGTCGGCCCGATAATCCAACCGTCGGCTCGATAATCCAACCGTCGGCTCCATGATCCAACCGTCGGCTCGATGATCCAACCGTCGGCTCGATTATCCAACCGTCGGCCCAACTGTCAGTCCGACAGACATTCTTCTGTACTGAACTAAGTAACTCTTCAACCGTTGGCCCAACCGTGCGTCCGACCATCTATCATTCTACTGCACTAACCTGAAGGTCTACAAGTTCGACTACAACACAGGCACCGAGCTAGGTAACTGGCTGCTTTTAGGGTTTTGTCTCTTAAACACAATAAGTTCAACTGTCGGCCCAACTGTCCGTCCGACAGACATTCTTCTGTACTGAACTAAGTAACTCTTCAACCGTTGGCCCAACCGTGCGTCCGACCATCTATCATTCTACTGCACTAACCTGAAGGTTAACCAAAATTATTTATCGTCCCTCCGATCGTCTGCCCCAATTCCCGACCGTCGGTTCCAATACCCGATCGTCGGTTTGATCATCCGACCGTCGGCTTAATATATCCGACCGTTGGTTTGATCATCCGACCGTCGGCTTAATTCATCCGACCGTCGGGGCCATCAGCCCGACCGTCCTCTACTCGACGGACACGATGCGGCCGATGCGCGAGGTGGCGGTGCCGACCAAGTGCTACTCCGCGTCGCTCGCGCCCTCGCGCGCCACCTTCGTGTGCGGCGGCGAGGACCTCAAGGTCTACAAGTTCGACTACAACACCGGCACCGAGCTAGGTAACTGGCTGCTTTTAGGGTTTTGTGTCTTAAAAACAATAAGTTCAACCGTCGGCCCGATGATCCAACCGTCGGGCCAACCGTCCGTCCGACAGCCGAAACTGAACTAAGTAACTCTCCGACCTTCGCTCCAGTCGTGTGACCGTCTATCATTCTACTGCACTAAACTAAGTAACTGACTACTTTTTAGCGTTTTGTACCTCTAAATAAGATTACTACATTATCCCTCCAACCGTCATATTAATCTTCCAACCATCCGACCGTCAGACCATCCACCATTCTACTCGAATGACACGATGCGCAAGAGGTAACTAAATACTTTTTAGATTTCATCGAAAAAGATCTTTTACAAAATTACTTATCGTCCCTCCGACCGTCGGCCCCAATTTACGACCGTCGGTCCCATTTCCCGACCGTCGGTTTAATTATCAGACCGTCGTTTAGATCACCCGACCGTCGGTTTGATCATCCGACCGTCGGCTTAGTTTATCCGACCGTCGGTTTGATCATCCGACCGTCGGCTTACTTTATCCGACCGTCGGTTTAATTCATCCGACCGTCGGTTTAATCATCCGACCGTCGGCTTAATTTATCCGACCGTCGGTTTGATCATCCGACCGTCGGCTTAATTCATCCGACCGTCGGCTTAATTCATCCGACCGTCGGTTTAATCATCCGACCGTCGGGGCCATCAGCCCGACCGTACTCTACTCGACGGACACGATGCGACCGATGCGCGAGGTGGCGGTGCCGACCAAGTGCTACTCCGCGTCGCTCGCGCCCTCGCGCGCCACCTTCGTGTGCGGCGGCGAGGACCTCAAGGTCTACAAGTTCGACTACAACACCGGCACCGAGCTAGGTAACTGACTGCTTTTAGGGTTTTGTCTCTTAAAAACGATAAGTTCAACCGTCGGCCCGATGATCCAACCGTCGCCCCAACCGTCCGTCCGACAGCCGAAACTCAACTATGTAACTCTCCAACCTTCACTCCAGTCGTGCGTCCAACCGTCTATCATTCTACTGCACTAAACTAAGTAACTGACTACTTTTTAGCGTTTTGTACCTCTAAATAAGATTACTACATTATCGCTCCAACCGTCATATTAATCTTCCAGCCATTCGACCGTCAGACCATCCACCATTCTACTCGAATGACACGATGCGCAAGAGTTAACTAAATACTTTTTAGATTTCATCGAAAAAGATCTTTTACAAAATTACTTGTTGTCCCTACGACCGTCGGCCCCAATTCACGACCGTCGGTCCCATTTCCCGACCGTCGGTTTAATCATCCGACCGTCGGCTTAATTTATCCGACCGTCGGTTTGATCATCCGACTGTCGGCTTAATTCATCCGACCGTCGGTTTAATTTATCCGACCGTCGGTTTGATCATCCGACCGTCGGTGTAATCATCCGACCGTCGGGACATCAGCCCGACCGTACTCTACTCGACGGACACGATGCGGCCGATGCGCGAGGTGGCGGTGCCGACCAAGTGCTACTCCGCGTCGCTCGCGCCCTCGCGCGCCACCTTCGTGTGCGGCGGCGAGGACCTCAAGGTCTACAAGTTCGACTACAACACCGGCACCGAGCTAGGTAACTGGCTGCTTTTAGGGTCTCTTAAAAACAATAAGTTTAACCGTCGGCCCGATGATCCAACCGTCGGCCCAACCGTCCGTCCGACAGCCGAAACTGAACTAAGTAACTCTCCGACCTTCGCTCCAGTCGTGCGTCCGACCGTCTATCATTCTACTGCACTAAACTAAGTAACTGACTACTTTTTAGCGTTTTGTACCTCTAAATAAGATTACTACATTATCCCTCCAACCGTCATATTAATCTTCCAACCATCCGACCGTCAGACCATCCATCATTCTACTCGAATGACACGATGCGGCAGAGGTAACTAAATACTTCGAAAAGATCTTTTACAAAATTACTTATCGTCCCTCCGACCGTCGGCCCCATTTACGGACCGTCGGTTTAATCATCCGACCGTCGGGGCCATCAGCCCGACCGTCGGTGCGATCAGCCCGACCGTCGGTGCCATCAGCCCGACCGTACTCTACTCAACGGACACGATGCGGCCGATGCGCGAGGTGGCGGTGCCGACCAAGTGCTACTCCGCGTCGCTCGCGCCCTCGCGCGCCACCTTCGTGTGCGGCGGCGAGGACCTCAAGGTCTACAAGTTCGACTACAACACCGGCACCGAGCTAGGTAACTGGCTGCTTGTAGGGTTTTGTCTCTAAAAAACAATAAGGTCAACCATCGGCCCGATAATCCAACTGTCGGCCCAACCGTCCGTGCGACAGCCGAAACTGAACTAAGTAACTCTCCGACCTTCGCTCCAGTCGTGCGTCCAACCGTCTATCATTCTACTCCACTAAACTAAGTAACTGACTACTTTTTAGCGTTTTGTACCTTTAAACAAGATTACTACATTATCCCTTCATCCGTCATATTAATCTTCCAACCATCCGACCGTCGGACTATCCATCATTCTACTCGAATTTACACGATGCGCAAGAGGTAACTTAATACTTTTTAGATTTCATCGAAAAAGATCTTTTATAAAATTACTTTATCGTCCTTCCGACCGTCTGCCCCATTTACCGACCGTCGGTTTAATCATCCGACCGTCGGGGCCATGAGCCCGACCGTCGGTGCCGTCCGCCCGACCGTCGGGGCCATCAGCCCGACCGTACTCTACTCAACGGACACGATGCGGCCGATGCGCGAGGTGGCGGTGCCGACCAAGTGCTACTCCGCGTCGCTCGCGCCCTCGCGCGCCACCTTCGTGTGCGGCGGCGAGGACCTCAAGGTCTACAAGTTCGACTACAACACCGGCACCGAGCTAGGTAACTGGCTGCTTTTAGGGTTTTGTCTCTTAAAAATACACCGTTTTAGATTTCATCGAAAAAGATCTTTTATAAAATTACTTATCGTCCCTCCAACCGTCGGGCCCATTTGCCGATCGTCGGGCCCATTTGCCGACCGTAGGGCTCAGTTCCCGACCGTCCGTTTAATCATCCGACCGTCGGGACCATCAGCCCGACCGTCGAGCCCAGTTCCCGACCGTCGGTTTAATCATCCGACCGTCGGCTTCATTTATCCGACCGTCGGTTTAATCATCCGACCGTCGGGGCCATCACCCCGACCGTACTCTACTCGACGGACACGATGCGGCCTATGCGCGAGGTGGCGGTGCCGACCAAGTGCTACTCCGCGTCGCTCGCGCCCTCGCGCGCCACCTTCGTGTGCGGCGGCGAGGACCTCAAGGTCTACAAGTTCGACTACAACACCGGCACCGAGCTAGGTAACTGGCTGCTTTTAGGGTTTTGTCTCTTAAAAACAATAAGGTCAACTATCGGCTCGAAGATCCAACTGTCGGCCCAACCGTCCGTCCGACAGCCGAAACTGAACTATGTAACTCTACAACCTTCGCTCCAGTCGTGCGTCCGACCGTCTATCATTCTACTGCACTAATCTAAGTAACTGACCACTTTTTAGCGTTTTGTACCCCTAAATAAGATTACTACATTATCCCTCCAACCGTCATATTAATCTTCCAACCATCCGACCGTCAGACCATCCACCATTCTACTCGAATGACACGATGCGGAAGAGGTAACTAAATACTTTTTAGATTTCATAGAAAAAGATCTTTTACAAAATTACTTATCGTCCCTCCGACCGTCGGGCCCATTTGCCGATCGTCGGGCCCATTTGCCGACCGTCTGGCCCAGGTGCCGACCGTCGGTTTAAGCATCCGACCGTTGGGGCCACTAGCCCGACCGTCGGTTTAATCATCCGACCGTCGGGCCATGACCCCGACCGTACTCTACTCGACGGACACGATGCGGCCTATGCGCGAGGTGGCGGTGCCGACCAAGTGCTACTCCGCGTCGCTCGCGCCCTCGCGCGCCACCTTCGTGTGCGGCGGCGAGGACCTCAAGGTCTACAAGTTCGACTACAACACCGGCACCGAGCTAGGTAACTGGCTGCTTTTAGAGTTTTGTCTCTTAAAAACAATAAGTTCAACCGTCGGCCTGATAATCCAACCGTCAGCCCGATTATCCAACCGTCGGCCCAACTGTCATTCGTGACATTCTTCTGCACTGGACTAAGTAACTCTTCATCCGTTGGCCCAACCGTGAAGGCACTAAACTGAAGGTCTACAAGGTCGACTACTACAACGGGACCGAGCTAGGTAACTGGCTGCTTTTAGGGTTTTGTCTCTTAAAAACAATAAGTTAGTCCAACCGTCGACCCCACTATTCAAACGTTGGCCCAACCGTCCGTCCGACAGCCGAAACTGAACTAAGTAACTCTCCGACCTTCGCTCCAGTCGTGCGTCCAACCGTCTATCATTCTACTGCACTAAACTAAGTAACTGACTACTTTTTAGCGTTTTGTACCTCTAAATAAGATTACTACATTATCCCTCCAACCGTCATATTAATCTTCCAACCATCCGACCGTCAGACCATTCATCATTCTACTCGTATGACACGATGCGCAAGAGGTAACTAAATACTTTTTAGATTTCATCGAAAAAGATCTTTTACATAATTACTTATCGTCCCTCCGACCGTCTGCCCCAATTCCCGACCGTCGGTCCCATTTCCCGACCGTCGGTTTAATCATCCGACCGTCGGTTTGATCATCCGACCGTCGGCTTAATTTATCCGACCGTTGGTTTGATCATCCGACCGTCGGCTTAATATATCCGACCGTCGGTTTGATCATCCGACCGTCGGCTTAATTTATCCGACCGTCGGTTTGATCATCCGACCGTCGGCTTAATTCATCCGACCGTCGGTTTAATCATCCGACCGTCGGGGCCATCAGCCCGACCGTACTCTACTCAACGGACACGATGCGGCCGATGCGCGAGGTGGCGGTGCCGACCAAGTGCTACTCCGCGTCGCTCGCGCCCTCGCGCGCCACCTTCGTGTGCGGCGGCGAGGACCTCAAGGTCTACAAGTTCGACTACAACACCGGCACCGAGCTAGGTAACTGGCTGCTTTTAGGGTTTTGTCTCTTAAAAACAATAAGTTCAACCGTCGACCCGATGATCCAACCGTCGGCCTAACCGTCCGTCCGACAGCCAAAACTGTACTAAGTAACTCTCCGACCTTCGCTCCAGTCGTGCGTCCAACCGTCTATCATTCTACTGCACTAAACTAAGTAACTAACTACTTTTTAGCGTTTTGTACCTCTAAATAAGATTACTACATTATCCCTCCAACCGTCATATTAATCTTCCAACCATCCGACCGTCAGACCATCCATCATTCTACTCGAATGACACGATGCGCAAGAGGTAACTAAATACTTTTTAGATTTCATCGAAAAAGATCTTTTACAAAATTACTTATCGTCCCTCCGACCGTCTGCCCCAATTCACGACAGTCGGTCCCAATTCCCGACCGTCGGTTTAATCATACCACCGTCGGTTTGATCATCCGACCGTCGGCTTAATTTATCCGACCGTCGGTTTGAACATCCGACCGTCGGCTTAATTGATCCGACCGTCGGTTTAATCATCCGACCGTCGGGGCCATCAGCCCGACCGTACTCTACTCGACGGACACGATGCGGCCGATGCGCGAGGTGGCGGTGCCGACCAAGTGCTACTCCGCGTCGCTCGCGCCCTCGCGCGCCACCTTCGTGTGCGGCGGCGAGGACCTCAAGGTCTACAAGTTCGACTACAACACCGGCACCGAGCTAGGTAACTGGCTGCTTTTAGGGTTTTGTCTCTTAAAAACAATAAGTTCAACCGTCGACCCGATGATCCAACCGTCGGCCTAACCGTCCGTCCGACAGCCAAAACTGTACTAAGTAACTCTCCGACCTTCGCTCCAGTCGTGCGTCCAACCGTCTATCATTCTACTGCACTAAACTAAGTAACTAACTACTTTTTAGCGTTTTGTACCTCTAAATAAGATTACTACATTATCCCTCCAACCGTCATATTAATCTTCCAACCATCCGACCGTCAGACCATCCATCATTCTACTCGAATGACACGATGCGCAAGAGGTAACTAAATACTTTTTAGATTTCATCGAAAAAGATCTTTTACAAAATTACTTATCGTCCCTCCGACCGTCTACCCCAATTCCCGACCGTCGGTTCCAATTCCCGACCGTCGGTTTTGATCACCCGACCGTCGGCTTAATTTATCCGACCGTCGGTTTGATCATCCGACCGTCGGCTTAATTTATCCGACCGTCGGTTTAATCATCCGACCGTCGGGGACATCAGCCCGACCGTACTCTACTCAACGGACACGATGCGGCCGATGCGCGAGGTGGCGGTGCCGACCAAGTGCTACTCCGCGTCGCTCGCGCCCTCGCGCGCCACCTTCGTGTGCGGCGGCGAGGACCTCAAGGTCTACAAGTTCGACTACAACACCGGCACCGAGCTAGGTAACTGGCTGCTTTTAGGGTTTTGTCTCTTGAAAACAATAAGTTCAACCGTCGGCTCGGTTATCCAACTGTCGGCCCAACTGTCCGCCCGACAGATATTCTTCTGCGGTGGACTAAGTAACTCTTCATCCGTTGGCCCAACCGAGCGTCCGACCGTCTATCATTCTACTGCACTAACCTGGAGGTCTACAAGTTCGACTTCTACACCGGGACCGAGCTAGGTAACTGGCTGCTTTTAGGGTTTTGTGTCTTGAAAACAATAAGTTCAACCGTCGGCCCGACCATCCAACTGTCGCCCCAACCATGCGTCCGACAAACATTCTTCTGCATTGAACTAAGTAACTATTCAACTGTTGGCCTAACTGTGCGTCCGACCGTCTATCATTCTACTGCACTAACCTAAAGGTCTACAAGTTCAACTACAACACCGGCACCGAGCTAGGTAACTGGCTGCTTTTAGGGTTTTGTCTCTTAAAAATAATAAGGTTCAACCGTCGGCCCGACTATCCAACCGTCGGCCCGATGATCCAACCGTTGGCCCAACTGTCCGTCCGACAGACATTCTTCTGCACTGGACTAAGTAACTCTTCATCCGTTGGCCCAACCGTGAAGGCACTAAACTGGAGGTCTACAAGTTCGACTACAACACCGGGACCGAGCTAGGTAACTGGCTGCTTTTAGGGTTTTGTTTCTTGAAAACAATCAGTTCAACCGTCGGCCCGATGATCCAACCGTCGGCCCAATTGTCCGTTCGACAGACATTCTTCTGCACTGAACTAAGTAACTCTTCAACCTTTGGCCCAAGAGTTGTCCCGCTGAGTTTCTTGCCGGTCCCAATATTGGGACACCTTTCTAACTGTACAAACATTTAAAGAAAGGAAATACTTCTCAGGCAGAGGCGTAGGGATAGAACCGGCGTAGATTATTTATTTTGCCCCTTGTCCTCATTCTGAAAATACTTGTAATGAATAACTAGCTTAATTTGCAAATTTAGTACATACATCCACCCTTAAAATTTATTGTATGTGGTTTAAGTAGTATATTTTTCTTTGATAGTAGTTTTGTACTTATCTTTTTTTTTTTGGTGGAGGTAGATCTATTAAATTTCCTCCATTGTCAGTCATCCGCAGACCACGAACCCTGTAAAGTGTTCGAAACGTCGGAATGAAGTTAAAATTAGTTAATATACGAGAGTTTATCTGTTTTCATACTTTTATTTCATGTATGGAAAATTTTATAGAAATCTGCTGGTTACGTTGATCGGCTTGTCAAGCTTGGTTGATGCAACTCAACCTTAAATTAAAGCATAAACAATTTTTTCCCCTGGCATATAATTAACATATTGAATGTTTGATTCCAGAGTCGAACAAGGGTCACTTCGGGCCAGTACACTGCGTCCGATGGTCGCCGGACGGCGAACTCTACGCCACCGGCTCGGAGGACGGCACCGTGAGGCTGTGGCAGGTACTATCACCCACATTTTTTTTTTATAGCACGTCGGTGGCAAACAAGCATACGGCCCGCCTGATGGAAAGCAGTCACCGTAGCCTACACACTTAGTGATGGGTCGTTTCCAGTAACTTACCCAACACAGTATGGGGAATATTTCGAAATTGAAACTTTCCCCATAATAAGATTGGGAAATTACCGGGAACGCTACGCTAATTACGAAACACTAGGGCGCGGGCGGTTCACGTTTCTATGGAACAAAAATCGAATTATTTTTTAATGAGGCACCCCCATATTTGTTTATACATGTTACGTTGATACAATATTCCTAATTTCGTAATTTTAACTCAACTACAAATGGGTGGTCAACCCTTTTGAAAAAAATATTTCCCTTCAGCCGCGTACGTAACTGGTAACGAAGGAAGAAAAAAAGATCTTTGTGACTGGTTTCGAACAAATACTTATTTTTCTTCATACTTAATCATAGTTACGAGAGAAGAAATTGTCTATTTGAAGTTACTAATATGGAATACCTACGTAACTGAGTAAAAATTGTTTATCACCAGTTAGTGGTTAGTTATGATTATGAGTATTATATGTCGGGTTTAAACACCCAACCCTCGATTTATAACTAGCATATCCTCTAAATAAATTATTTTGTTCCAATTACCTTTGCAGATCAAATCACTTTTGCCCCAATCTACCACCACGCGGCAGTCAAAGATCACCATGGTTTTTCGGCTACTTTTAGACCTAGTTGACCGTACTGCAGTACTTTCCCGTTTTTTGACGTAGTCGTTTTTCCAGGGTGTCCCAGGACGCGTGTACGGGCTGTGGCGCCGCAGCAATGAGTCGGCGCCCGTCACTAACGGCTTCAAGGAGGTGGCCGCCAACTGACACACGGACGACTGCCAGGTAACTTTCTACACTAAGGGGTGTACCGATAAAAAACTAGCAAATTCAAATGAAAAAATCGGGTCAATATAGATAAAAAGCTGTAATTTCTGGCTTTAGTAATTTACTAGGAGGTTTTAAATTAGCTAACTTTGGTCCTTTTTTGTTGCTACTGCAATTTCAGTATTCACAATACAAGTTCTCCAGAACCCCTTCGAAATCTATTTTTCCAAGCTCTTTTTTTATTCCCCACTGCATGATTTCGTGTTCTGCAGAAGTGACCTATATTTCTGGTTAATCTCCATGTTTTTTTTAATATACCCCTGCGTTGGGCGCAGTAATACTGTGTGAAAGGAATTATGTCACATATTATGTGAAATTTTTATGGGTCTTTAATCAATTATTTAATCCTATAAAAATCTTAGTCTCTTTGGCATAGTTTTATGAAGCGAAATCAGTGCCAAAAAGTAAGAAGGATAGTATGCATAAGTCAAGGATATCTTAAGGAACATGGCAAGAATAGCCAGATATATTGACAACAGTCTCATAATTTAGAAAACTGCATACAAAAAAAGAAAAAAATTTTTGGAAAAGATAGTTTGGAAGAGGTTTCGAAGAAGCTGTACTGTGAGTACCTGAAATGCAGTAGTGACACAAAAGTACTACAGTCAGCTAAGTTAAGACTTCCTGGTTAATTTCCAAAGCATGAAATTATAGCTACCTAATTATATCGGTCCGATTTTTTCATTTGAATTTGGCAATTTTTTTATCGGTACACCCCTTATTACAGCCATAATTTTCCCTTTTTTTTGTAACCATGGTAATTTTTTATGATTACTACTCAGAACCGTGAGCCACCTGATATCAAAATGAACTCTATGTACAGAATTCATTTTAGAAGAGGGAGAGTGATTCACATTTACATGACACATCGTTTTAAAATGAATTCTACTGCGACCATATATGACATGGACGTCTAACGCCAGCTCAAAAATGCCCCCAAAACCAATTGTTCAATTGTGCCATCATGGGCAGAACATGGCGCTTTTTGTGACACCGCGCATATTTCGGCGCAACATCTTTGACAAATGTTTATTGAATATCGCCAATCAAAATTTTGATGATTTTTAAGTTTTTATAGGTTGACATTCAAATTCATTACCGTGATTCATTGAACAGGGGGTGACACTTGTCAACTAAAATTCAGGACCGTTTTTGAGCAATGTAGTATGGAGTGCGGCTTCCATGTTTTATTCGTTCGTAGGAATTCTAACTATAAGCACATAGGGTTCATTTTTATATATGGACTTCAGTTACTGGAGAGTGATCAGTTACTAGCAATTTACCCTATAGTTTCGAGCATCATTACAACTTTTCGAATGATATGTTATTTGTCAGCCTCCATAGCCCAGTTGGTAGTGACCCTGCCTACGAAGCTGGAGGTTCCGGGTTCGAATCCTGGCGAGGGCATTATTTGTGTATTTATTTATCACAAATATTTGTTCCTTGGTCATGGTTGTCTATGTATTTAAGTATATATATGTATTTATCTATTATATATATCGTCGCCTGGTACCCACATCACAAGCCTTAACTGAGCTTAACGTGGGACTGGCTTGATTTGTGTAAGATGTCCCAAGATATTTATTTATTTATTTATTTAAACATATTTAATTGTTTACAGGATTTCGAGAGGCAGTGAGAGTGCAAACAAAATTGTGCCTGGAGTTATCGCGCAGCGTTGTCCCAGGTAGTTCACGTCATAGGCCTCCACGGGAGCGCTGATACAAGACTTTATATTCGTAACCAAGCGTCAAACTTTTGTGTTTCACAAACAACACATTCTTTTTATATACTCAAACGCAATGTATTTATTGTAAAAAGAAGGAAACTTAATAGACTTGATATGCAACAAAGTAAAGTGATTTGTACATAATAAGCTTTTATATTTGCGTTTAGAAATGATAGTTTAATAAAAATAAAACAACATTTTTAAACAAAATATTCGTTTACTTGTTTTTGTCACGATGAGATTTGTTCCTATAACTAGATATAGCTAGATTTGCTTATGGGCCAATGATTTTTATAAAATAATTTATACAAGTACATTTAGGCAGTGACAAATGTTGTAATATGTTTAAATAATACAACTATAACAGCATATATCGGTAAAAAAGAGCAGTTTTTAGGTAACTACGGATTTTATACTTTGTTATTGTACATTTATGGTAACATTTAGTGCATGTCAATTTGTAGCAGAACTGGGTATTATTATATCGTCTGTTGACAACCAAAATACACAAAGTATCAAATCCTACTTGAAATAAAGCTCGTATCTCAGTTCTGATTCAATACTGACATACGACATTGCTAAGAGTAGTGACAGTTTTTACGAGTTGGTTGTCAACTGACGATATTTACTATGTCAATACTTATAATCTAATTTTGTTTTCGCCACATAAAATTAAAGCTAACAATGGCCATGCTTAACTATAATTAACAAGAATTTTAATTCGAAAGAGTATAAAATTATAAAAATGTCATTTGGTACTTGAAACAATTTGTGTTAGTCTCGTTATTGCATTGTAACGAAGTGTCTTAAACAATGTACAGATCTTAACAATACCCTAAATTAGTCTAATAAATAGCCTATTTATTATACATATTTAACTACTTATGTTATAAAATAATCTTAAACAAGGAGTATATAAAGCAGCTAAGTACGTACACAATACACAAGGGACGGATTAGACTGGAAAAGTATTTTATTTCTACTCCCTACATTTAAATATTAATTTAAAAGTGGGACTAATTTGTATTTAATTTATTTTATCTATCACTATATTATAAAACAGACATTATGCGTTTTATAAAAAAAACATCATGAGATACTTTTTTATAGACCTATAGATGGGAATGTTATTTACGAATAATTTTACTATCAAAAAGACATTACAGTAGCAAATTCGATACTGTTTCAGGTTTTAGACACCATTCAGAAATAACGCATTCAAAGATTTACCCCTGGTTTATACAGGGTGTTTTTTTTTCGACCGTTCAAATTCTACGTAGTGAATGTGTAGGTCATACTCACCAACTTTTACTATGGGGACAAAGTCGAAATCGCGAAAAAAAAATCAGCTGTTTCATACAAATTGGCGGCATTACGCCGGCCGAAATGTATGAAACAGCTGATTTTTTTTTCGCGATTTCGACTTTGTCCCCATAGTAAAAGTTGGTCAGTATGACCTACACATTCACTACGTAGAATTTGAAAGGTCGAAAAAAAAACACCCTGTATACGTCTTCTGATTCAGCAAGCCAACAAGTATCGTTTGTCCCTTTCTATCTTCTCAATATATCTATAACACCGAAAGGGACAAACAATACTTGTTAAGTGTATTTTAATAGTTAGAAGACGTTTATGAATAAAGGAGTTACAACAAATCACACTGGGGTTTTAACATCGATCGTTAAGTAATTGTTGCTTAAAGTACTACTTATATTGGTTTTTCCCGGCATTAAAAAATATTTAAATTAATCGTCGAATCCATTAAATGATAAATATTTTTCATTGTTGTACATTGTATTGGTTTCTAAGACACTGACACAATCAATACAAAAAGTTTTTAAATTTTTTGTATAGATGTACACTTGTACAGAAAGGTCACTTTCAAAACGGCCCTATACTCACTGTATAGCTCTTTAAATTAACGGTACAGTCAGCACCATGCATTTGTTGTCATTGTAGTAGTAAAATTAGTTTATCAAACTATACAGTCGATAGTTTTTCAAATAATTTCCGTCAGTAGAATAAAAGCGGCAAATTTAAAAAAAAAACTTTCCATAGAAAATTTGAGTATGCGACCTTTTTCTACACAACAACAAGCTTGACAAAGCCAGAGTTTAAAGTCTGCGATTTTTAAGAAAAAGCCTTTGACAGTTTAGAACTGACCCTTATATTTATGATGGGCTATCGAAAAAATGGCTTACCCTCATTTTAAAAAGGATTAATATATAATTGTCAAAAGTTCATTCTTAGAAATCGCAATAGCTCGGCCTAACCTGATTCTAGCTGCGTCCTCACTTAGCAACAAACGGCGTGAGGTCGTACACGACGAGCCCTCTCGGACGCTGTAGGGGAACTTTTTCAATTGACACCCTGTAGAGTGTCAATTGAAAAAGTTGGTAAATTAAAAAAAATAGGCGCGAAGATTTGCCCATAGAGAATTAGAATTCGCCGCTTTTTTCTGATGACAGAGTATGCAAGCGCGTTAACAGCTTGGCCTACCCTGACTCTAGCTGCGCCCTCACTTAGCCATAAACGGCGTCAAATCCGGGAACTTGAAGTTGAGCGGCGGGCGGTTCGGACAGTGACAGTAAAAAAATGTGGCAAATAAAAAAAAAATTGGCGAGTGCCCATAGAATAGTACATTACAACACAAGTGCGAGAAACATGAATTTCGAAACGAGTGGCGATGTTTTAAAACACGACCAAATGAAGTGTTTTTAATCGACACGAGTTACGAATTTCGTTTTTGCACGTGTCTCGTACGACGTTTTTTAGTACAGATGACCTTCCGAAGTTTTGGACGTAAAATTACCTACTTCTCGCACAAGAGGAAAAAGGCAACATCTGTACTAAAAAATTAGAATTTGCCGCTTTTTACTGACAGGTTTTGTCTTTGCAAGACCAAGGCTAAAAGTAGCAAGTCCTCACTTAGGCACTGGTCTCACCGCGAGCTACTAAGCTATGAACTATCGGCTATAAACACGAACAAAAGATACGCACTCCCGTGTAAATAAAAGAGACACGGCGATACTCGCCCGGCGGTGATAGCTGATAGCTGGGCGAGAATTTACACGGGAGTGCGTATCTGGGTAGTTCTATGCGATTATTCAGTCGCACCAGTCAAGTCATTACCATTACCAAATTATTGACGAACTGCGTATAAATAGTGGAGTCATTTTCGGTTATCTTGTAGCAGACGCATGTTTGTCTGCTATTCTGGCATAATAATCTTGTTTGCTTTTATAAAACGGAAAATAAAGTGGTGATGGTAATGAACAATAAAAACGCATAACAAAATCGCATAGAAACACGCATCTTTTGTTGGTGTTTATAGCCGATAGTTCATAGCTTAGTAGCCCGCGGTGAGACCAGTGCCTTAACAACAATCGGTGACAAATTTAGCGGTGGCCGGCGCGGCCTGCGAAGGTATAATTGTCTCTGTCATGCCTAAGGTGACTAAACTCTCGTCAAACTATAACAACAATATGTTTGCCAAACCACAGTTAAAGTATACACTATCGAGCAATACGCGGCAGTAGAAAAAGGCGGCAAATTAAAAAAAAAAATGGTTTTCCGTAGACAATTTGAATAAGCCACATTTTTCTAATGACAAGTTGGTCAAAGCCAACAGCTCGGCCTACCCTGATTCTACACTCGTCCTCGATCACTTAGCAACGAAAGGCGACAAGTCCGGGAACTTTATACACTATCGAAAAATCTGTGGCAGTAGAAAAAGGCGGCAAATTAAAAAGAAATTGGCTTTCCATAGACAATTTGAATAAGCCACATTTTTTTAATGACAAGTTGGTCAAAGCCAAGCTCGGCCTACCCTGATTCTACACTCGTCCTCGATCACTTAGCAACGAAAGGCGACAAGTCCGGGAACTTTATACACTATCGAAAAATCGGTGGCAGTAGAAAAAGGCGGCAAAAAAAAAAAAAGTTTTCCATAGACAATTTGAATAAGCTACATTTTTCTAATGACAAGTTGGTCAAAGCCAACAGCTCGGCCTACCCTGATTCTACACTCGTCCTCGATCACTTAGCAACGAAAGGCGACAAGTCAGGGTACTTTATACACTATCGAAAAATCGGTGGCAGTAGAAAAAGGTGGCAAAAAAAATAGGTTTTCCATAGACAATTTGAATAAGCCACATTTTTCTAATGACAAGCTGGTCAAAGTCAACAGCTCGGCCTACCCTGACACTACCTACGTCCTCACTTAGCAACAAACGGCGACAAGTCCGGGAACTTGAAGTTGAGCGGTGGTCGACGCGGCGCGCGGGATGGCTGGTCGGGCGCGGCGCCGCACTGCGCGGCGCACACGTCGTCGCGCGCGACGGCTTCGCGCGGCCATTCGCGAAGGAGTTGCGCGCAGTCGGTTATACGGAGGGATGCGCATTGGGCCTGGAATAGGGATGATTTCAAATTATGCACGATACACGAATTCTTTTTTAACTAAAATAGTACATTGTGCATCAAGGGAGGTAAGTACGGAATTACTAACGAGAGTGTTAGAAGCCCGACGCCGTTAGGCGGAGGGCTTTTATGACTCGAGTTAGTGTTCCGCTTACCGACCGTGATGCATACAATGTTTTTCATCACACTTGCCAACCAAAAAATAAGTTTTAAGACATAATATTATTAAATGACGTACTGACATTTCTATTACTCCCTAGGGAATTTCACTTTTCTATTACTCCCGCTACGCGCGCAAGCAATGGCGCGCTTAGACAGCAAGTGTGATGAAATAGTACATTACATCAGAGGCAGAATCTGTTTTATCGCCGAGGCATGTATAGTGCTTTTCTCAAACATACAAAGAAATACAAAAAAAATAATGACAATGTTGTCGAAATTTAAAAAAAGACTGAAAAGTTTTATGAAATTCCATTTCCATCCCAATGAGTTACTGCGCCCTAAAAGCGATACTTCAGAGTCTATTTTAAGGAACGTAAAGACAATATTTCATTGCATGTTTGAGAAAATGTAAATTTCAGTATATTGTTTTCTGAAATTCTATTTAATAAATTGGAGAACTTAAAAGTAGGTATTTTGGTTATGCGACCAGGGGGGGATGCGTAAATGCATTCTCCACTCCGTAAACAAAAAAAAAAAGTATTTTGGTTATAGATTAATCCTTATTAATATGAGGGTAAGACTCACCATTCTTCCGATAGTCTTAACGTCATATATATAAGACATTTCTTCTTCTTTCAGTCATTTCTTCTTCTTTCAGTCATTTCTAAACTGTCAAATGTTCATTCTTAGCTATCGATAACTATAAGAGCAATAGTTTTGACAGTTCGAATTTTCGAAAAAAGATATTGATTTCACCTAACATTCATCATGCCTATTATAGGCTAGTTGGTTTCTAGAAATCTATATGTCGTGTTTATTTTGCGTGAAGAGAGCGCTACAGCTTGACAAAACTTTATTGTAAATTTAATCGTTTCGACACTAAATCCCGTTGTGAATTCGTGCCTATGGCTTTGGGTTTTAAAAGTTTTTACATATAACGCGTGACATATGCTATCAAGGTCTAACAGTCATACAGTTAAATATTATGTATAACTACTTAGTAATTTTCTTTTATTAGTGACTTTCAAATATGCAAGGTGACTTGCGACAATGGCACGATCAATTCCACCTTCAATAGATAATATTGGATTTCGAACTCACCCCTTCCGAAGTACAGATGCAGGAAGTGCAAGGCGACGGGAAGGCGGAGTCCCCAACGGGCACGTTGCGGCCGGCGATGAGGCAGCCTTGCGCTGAGCTCTCCCGCCACGCCGAGAGATCCACCTTCGGTAAAGACGCGCAGGGTACGCGGGGATTCCTGGAAATATGGAATAATTTGATTTCTATTTCTCCACTTAGTACCACGAGCGTATTTTCACGAACTTAAATGGGTCATTTGCAGTAAATGTGTACCTTTTAATTTTTATATGCGAGCATGGACTGTAATACACCATTTTACTTAGCATCGTGCGTACTTTTCAGTTATGAAACAAAAAAAGGATGTCTCTAATGTCACGAAAATAAGTATGTAAATTGAGATTTCTCACTTTAGTTACTGCCATACTAAAGGTATGAAAAATCCTGTAACGAATTTGAGTTTTTTTTTTATCAGTTTCGTTACATTTCGTGTCATACATTTAGTATTAAGTAACTAAAGTGAGAAATCTCAATTTACATACTTATTTTCCTGACATTAGAGATTATACTTTTTTGTTTCATAACTAAAAACTACGCACGATGCCGAGTAAAATGGTGTATTACAAATTAGTCCAGTTACAGTCCATGATCGTATAAAAAAATTAAACGGTACACATTTGGGTATTTTCGCGAGAAGAGATAAAAATTTTTTTTTTTTTTTATGGTAGTTAAATTTAATGTTTTTCCTACTCAGAATAACGAGTTCTTTCAATCTAGGAGACAAAAAGTACAAGAAAAAAATGGTCCCACATTTTTCATACATTTTACATGCTCTCCACTTTGTAACCGCTGTACAAAGTGTTTGAAAAACGGTTACGTAAGAGAAACAAAAAGTTGGGACACTTTTTTTCTTCTAGTAGGCTCGAAAGAGCTCGTGATTCTGAGCAGGAAAAACATAAAATTTACCTGTTTCAGAAAAATAAGTCTTTGGATCTCTTCTCGCGAAAATGCCCATTTACTGCAAATGACCCAAATATAACATCATCATCTTCAGCCTCAGTCCACAGCTAGTAGTAAGCTTCACCTATGAACTACCTATACGTATGGACGTAATACCGTTTACCGTCTGCGTGCATGGGCATTAACCTACTAATACTTAAAGGCCCATAATTGCCACGCTGGATAACTGGATTGGCGATCGCATTAGTATGATGATGCTGCTACCCATCCTCCATTTTCATAAATGAATAGTCAGACACTTTAATACCTTGGTCGACTAACGGGAACAGTCGTGGTGGTGACAAATGTGTTTTTACTGCCATCGACACGCGGTGAAAATATAGCATATAATTATGATTTTAATTGACAGATGGTAATGGTTACAACTTCTAAAGATTAGATTAAAGATGTATGACCCTTTCTGGCCGTGTGGTGACGGCAGTAAGAATACATTTGTCACCACCCCAACTCCTCCTGCGGGTGTCGTAAGAGTCGACTAAGGGATTGAAGTGTCACTGACCATTATTTGATAAAAGATGGATGACGGGCAGCAGCGTCATCATAATGGACACATTACTGCGATCGCCAATCCGCTTGCCCAGCGTGGCGATTATGGGTATTTTCAACACACTTGCTCGTAACGTAAGTATTATTGAACCGCTATTAGGCTCATAATCCAAGATATTAAACACGCGTGCTTTTTCATTACGTTATTGTTCTAGTGCGGTAATAACATAACCCGACCAAGTATGTTTGCAAACATTTCCAAGTATTATGTCATGTCAGATGAAGCATTCGAATTTAGTCAGGTTATGTTTATTTTTTAAATTGACCAAAGAGTTGACATGTGGCAGAAATAGCGGAATCCAGAATATTATTACAAAATACTATGAATTTTCGTAAATAAATAAATAAAATATTTAAATTGTGCATTCAAATTATCAAGTAATTATATTAAATGTAAAGTTATCGTATTTTAATTTTATGATAATCGTTAATAATTCTCAAATATATTTTTTTATATTGGCTGTTTGTCGATAGGATTGTTGTCTTACAAATTTGCGCGCGTTTAAAAATTTGCGCGCGCCGTTTTAAAGTTACCATTGTATTTTTTATTCGGAGAGTGGAGTGAATTTAAAATGTTTGTTGCATTTTTTTTATTGTATTTACTGTTATTACTTTTATGTGAATTGTGAACTTCAAGTAATGAACAAGAAAAAAATAAAAAGGTTAAACGTTACTTTGGGATAGTACCTAAGTACCTAAGTGTAGGTAATTACCTAGCAACAAAGGTTAGTAAAAGTGTTACTAAAAGTCGGTTATTCCTCGCAAGTGTGTTGAAAAACGTCGTATAAGACTCGTGTGCATTGATCATTATACTCTCTGCTATCTTATGCGCGCTCGCTTGCAGCTCGCGCGCACAATATCGCCTCGAGTATAATGATCAACTTAGCACACTTGTATCATAATGTACTATTACCTCCTAATGCGTCTATACGCATATTTAATAGGATTCGATCAACAGAGAAAGAGAACACATAGTTTTTTCCAAAAATTTATCAGGTCCATGCCGTATTACTTACAAGAAATTGCTGGGCAGGTCAAAGGCCGCTCGCTGAATGTCGCTAGTCTGGTCGAAGTTCTCACAGAGGACCTTCGAGAGGGTCACTTTACGGATCTCTGACAGCTGCTGTTCGGTGAAGCGGGCAGCGTTGTTGTCGTTCTCGTACCTGAAACATGGTCAAGAAAAATATAAGATTGGATGTTCAAGTTGAGGCCAAAATAGCAGAGGTCTTTAATTTGGCTTATAAGCTGTAATCACGACCATTGGTAGACTAAGGGTCTCACTAAACCAATCGACGCGGAGTCGGCTTTCGCCGAGTGTTTTACACCACACTATTCGCATTTAGCCGATCGACCGTCTCCGCGGTTGAACACCTGTGTGGGCGTTATGCCAAAGATAATTTATGTTTTTTATGTTTTTGGATTTTTAATGCTTTTACAATTTTACTTTTTAATATTTTTACATTATACAGTTTTATGCGTTTTACAATTTTACGATTTGATACTAAATTATTTAATGTTATTTTATTCCAAATGAAATTAATTATTTATTTATATCAAATGGATTTTATTGTATAGTGTAAATTATAATTATGTCAATGAATTGATATTTAATCATGTTAGTTATTAATTATTTACAGTAATTTTAATTGATTGATTTAATGTATAATGATTTTTACCTTTTAACCTATTTACATAAGTCGATTTAATTTATTACAATTTATGAAATCATTTTTATCAATATAAACAAGCACGTATGTAAAATAAAATCGAATGCATAATCTATATTGTTTTGTGAACAAACGGACAAACAGATTCCGTGTTTTGTATATATGTAAGCAGCGAGCGCGCGCTCGGCCACAAACCAGTTCCCGACCGGCCGGCCTGCGCCTGCGCAGCGCAGCCCGCCGCAGTCTCTGATACGCTTTAACGCCAAGCGCATGTCGCCTTGCGCGCCGGCTGCCGCTTTAATTTATGCTCGCGCTTGTATAGTTTTAAGTGCTTTCACCCTATATTTTCTCCTTCTGTGCATGTGAACTCTTTTCTATGCTTTCGCTTACGCTTATGAGCTAGCAATAAACATTTAAAGTGCAAAGGACTGGCTGTTTTTATTTCGCGCCGAAGCTATCCTCAAGTAAGTGGAATAGAAGATTTAGAACTGCGCGATTACACACGCGCCTTTCTACACTGGTGACCCCGCTAAGCACGTTACTATGGGTGAAAACGGCAACGGCTCTACGGCGGAGAACAAAGGAGAACCGTTACAAAATGGCGCTGAGCAGTTAACGGCTGAGTCATTTCGGGTTGGCGTAAGGATACCACCCTTTTATCCGGACAAGCCAGCGCTATGGTTTGCGCAGCTAGAAGGGCAGTTCCGGTTATCCAAAGTTACGGCGGATGAGACCAAATTTTATTACGCGATGGCGCAGCTTGAACCCCAGTATGCGGCTGAGGTCGAAGATATTATTACGTCACCTCCGGCCGACGACAAGTATTTAAAGCTCAAAACGGAGCTTATAAAACGCCTTTCTGCGTCGAGGGAGAGGAAGGTTCAACAGGTCTTGAACCATGAAGAGCTTGGGGACAGGAAGCCTTCACAGTTCCTACGGCACCTTCAAAACCTGGCGGGACCTGGGCTACCTGAGGACTTCTTGCGTTCTATTTGGGTCAATCGGCTACCTCAGCGAACTCAGGATATCGTCGCATCGCAGATGAAGTTATCGTTGGAAGATTTGGCAGAGTTGGCCGATCGCCTTCACGACGTCGTCGCACCTGCCCCGCAGGTAGCAGCAGCAGCGCTACCCTCCACTTCATCTGATCCCCTAGTCCTGCAGATCGCGGAGTTGAGCAGGCGTATGCAGGCACTGGATGCCAAGGTTGGTCGCATGTCTCGACCCAGAGCAAGGTCATCGAGCCACACTCGTCAGCGTTCCACGTCCAAGAGGTCCAACTCCAATTACCGGAAGTTCCCTACCTGCTGGTATCATCACAAGTTCGGGGAGCAGGCTAAGAGGTGCATCAAACCATGTGATTACCAGGCGGGAAATGCGTCGGGCAGTCGGTAATGGCGACGGGCGGCTGCCCCGGCACAGGTCGCATATTCATCATGGACTCTAGGACGAAACTACAATTTCTTGTGGACACAGGTAGTGATTTGTGTGTTTTTCCGCGTAGTAAATTAAAAAATCGTAGAGCGCCGACGAACTATAATTTGTGCGCCGCCAATGGCACAGTGATAAATACTTACGGTTACGTGCATCTAGTTCTTAGTATAGGCTTGCGCCGTGACTTTCCCTGGCGATTTGTTGTAGCGGACGTTACAAGGGCCATAATAGGTATAGATTTTTTATCTCATTATGATCTTCTTGTCGATTGCAGGAAACATCAACTCATCGATCGCAATACATTGCTCTTCGCCCAGGGTTTGCCTGCCAAGTCGTCTGATGTCATTTCCTCAGTCAAAGTTGTAACGGGTGAGTCGAACTACCACACAATACTACAGGAATATCCCGACATCACTCGCCCATCTGGCATACACCGTACAATTAAACACACCACACTACACCATATCCGGACTACATCCGGACCTCCTGTTTTCAGTGCACCTCGTAGGTTGGCACCTGACAAGTTGGCCATCGCGAAGGAGGAGTTTTCTTCTATGCTTGCTAGTGGCATAGCCAGACCCTCCGAGTCTCCTTGGGCCTCACCCTTGCATTTGGCCCCTAAAAAGGACAATGGTTGGAGACCCTGCGGCGATTATAGGATGCTCAATGCGCGTACAGTACCTGATAGGTATCCTATACGCCATATTCAGGATTTTACGCATAATATCGCAGGCTGCCGCGTGTTTTCAACCATTGACCTTGTTAAGGCCTATAATCAGATCCCCGTCAACCCTGAAGACATCCCGAAGACCGCCATAACGACGCCGTTCGGTCTTTTCGAATTTCCGTTCATGACGTTCGGTCTTCGAAATGCCGGACAGACGTTTCAGCGCTTCGTGGATGAGATGTTGCGGGGATTAGACTTCTGTTACAGCTACTTGGACGACTTCTTAGTCTTCTCGAGAGATGAGAAGACCCATGAAGCCCATCTCCGACAGCTGTTCGCCCGGTTGCAGGATTACGGCATGGTTATCAACAACTCCAAGTGCGTGTTCGGGGCTTCAGAGGTAACTTTTTTAGGATACCGTATTTCTGCCGAGGGTACCAAACCTCTTCCTGCCAAGGTCGAGGCAATCAATGACTTCCCTCCACCAAAGAACGTGCGGGAGCTCAGGCGGTTTCTGGGCATGATGAACTTTTATCGCAGATTCATACCCGGTGCTGCCCAGCATCAGGCTCCCCTGAACGCTCTTCTGACAGGTTCGGTGAAGGGATCACACCCGGTCCAGTTCACACCGGCAGAGCAGGACGCGTTTGAACATTGCAAGCAGGACCTGAGCCAGGCTGCTCTTCTGGCTCATCCAGATGCTCAGGCTGAGTTATGCATCGTGACGGATGCCTCCGATGTAGCTATGGGCGCTGTCCTGCAGCAGTTTAATGACCAGAAGGGCTGGGAGCCATTGGCCTTCTTCTCGCGCAAACTGAGTCCTGCTCAGCAGAAATATTCACCGTACGATCGGGAGCTGCTGGCGATTTATGAGGCGATCAAGTATTTCAGGCACATGGTGGAAGCCCGCGACTTCAGGATCTACACAGACCACAAGCCTTTATGCTTCGCCTTCCATTCTCGTAAAGAGAATTGCTCGCCAAGGCAGTTCCGTCACCTGGACTTCATATCGCAGTTCAGCACAGACATTAGGCACATTTCGGGTAAGGACAATGTGGTAGCTGACACTCTCTCTAGAGTCGAGGAGATCACACAGCCAGTGGACGCATGCAAGCTGGCTGTAGCACAGAATACTGACCCAGAGTTGGAGCAGCTGCTGAACAGTGACAACTCGTTGCGCCTGACGAAAGTCCTCATACCAGGTACTAATGCTGAGCTGTACTGCGATGAAAGTGGCAAGTCTTTGACTGCTAGACCTTACGTTCCAGCAGAGTTTAGGCGTCAGATCTTCGAGAGCCTCCACTCTTTTAGCCATCCAGGCGCTAATGCGTCGGCAAAACTCGTGGCTGACAGGTATGTGTGGCCTGGGGTCAGGAGAGACTGTCGAGAGTGGACCAGGAGCTGTCTGGCTTGCCAGCGGTCAAAGGTCACTCGACACGTTTCCACGCCTCTATCTTCATTTGATATTCCCAAGGCTAGGTTCTTGAACATCCATATTGATCTGATTGGACCACTGCCTCTTTGCCAAGGGTTTAGGTACTGCCTCACCGCCGTTGACCGTTTCACGAGATGGCCTGAGGCAATTCCAATACCAGATATGTCTGCTGATACCGTAGCACAGGCCCTGCTGCACGGTTGGATTGCTAGATTCGGGTGTCCTGTGGATATTGTAACTGACAGAGGCCGGCAGTTCGAGTCTGCACTCTTTAAGAAGCTGTCCCATCTGACAGGGTTTGTACATAAGCGCACCACAGCTTACCATCCTGCCTGTAATGGCATGGTGGAACGTTTTCACCGGCAGCTGAAAGCCGCCATCACTTGTCACGCCGGCAGCACCTGGGTTGAATCACTCCCACTGGTGTTATTAGGCGTAAGGAACGCTTTCAAGGAAGACCTTCAGTCATCATCTGCTGAGCTAGTCTATGGACAGCCCTTGCGGATGCCTGGTGAGTTTTTCCACCCAGGTGCTGACCCATTGCCTGATGTGACGGACTACTTGTCTCGGCTTCGCACGTTCGTGAGGAACTTGCACCCGACACCAGCCTCGCGTCACTTAGGTCAGCGTCGCACCTTCATTTTCAATGATCTAGCCACATCTTCACATGTCTTCCTCAGAGATGACACATTGTGCAAGTCATTGAAACCGGCGTACACAGGTCCCTTTAAAGTTCTGCAAAGAGGACCAAAGATTTTCACATTGCTTGTGAACGGTAAGTCTGTCACAGTATCTATAGACCGGATTAAGCCAGCCTATATACTTCACGACACACAAACCACTCACATTACACATAACACACTCTCACCTAGCAACACCCTTAAAGCCACGACCACCGATACAGCATTGAGTGAGGAAAGTGGCATCAGACGTACACGGTCAGGCCGTGTAGTTCATTTCCCAGACTATTATCGCCCTTAGTCGGTCTCTGGAGGGGGGTGATGTGGGCGTTATGCCAAAGATAATTTATGTTTTTTATGTTTTTGGATTTTTAATGCTTTTACAATTTTACTTTTTAATATTTTTACATTATACAGTTTTATGCGTTTTACAATTTTACGATTTGATACTAAATTATTTAATGTTATTTTATTCCAAATGAAATTAATTATTTATTTATATCAAATGGAATTTATTGTATAGTGTAAATTATAATTATGTCAATGAATTGATATTTAATCATGTTAGTTATTAATTATTTACAGTAATTTTAATTGATTGATTTAATGTATAATGATTTTTACCTTTTAACCTATTTACATAAGTCGATTTAATTTATTACAATTTATGAAATCATTTTTATCAATATAAACAAGCACGTATGTAAAATAAAATCGAATGCATAATCTATATTGTTTTGTGAACAAACGGACAAACAGATTCCGTGTTTTGTATATATGTAAGCAGCGAGCGCGCGCTCGGCCACAAACCAGTTCCCGACCGGCCGGCCTGCGCCTGCGCAGCGCAGCCCGCCGCAGTCTCTGATACGCTTTAACGCCAAGCGCATGTCGCCTTGCGCGCCGGCTGCCGCTTTAATTTATGCTCGCGCTTGTATAGTTTTAAGTGCTTTCACCCTATATTTTCTCCTTCTGTGCATGTGAACTCTTTTCTATGCTTTCGCTTACGCTTATGAGCTAGCAATAAACATTTAAAGTGCAAAGGACTGGCTGTTTTTATTTCGCGCCGAAGCTATCCTCAAGTAAGTGGAATAGAAGATTTAGAACTGCGCGATTACACACGCGCCTTTCTACACCTGCGTTCAACCGCGGACGGCGGCGTACGGCCGTGGAAACGCTCGATCGGCTGCGATTTGCTACCGTAACAGTTGTAAAGCGGCGATCGGCTCTCCCGTGCTCCGTCCTGCCGTCGAGACGTCAGACAGCACGCGTACAGCCGCTGAGTCCGACGAACAGATAGATAGGACAGCGGGTGATCGGCAATCGTAAATCTCATTTTTGGAGACTAGTTGTTAGTAACTAGTTTGAAATTGAACAGACGTGTATGATTACGACAGTATTACTTCGTGTTGTCAGATCTATTGCAGATTTTAATGTGGGTAATAATTCAAATGAATAAATACAAACGCATCAGTAGCTACTTCGGCCGTCATCGGCTCTTTTCGGCCGTCGTCAGCTACGTTCGGCCGTCGAAGACGCTGAACGGCTTCCGCCAGCTCTGACCGGTCCTTATCGTAGGTACTCGGCCGTGATCGGAGCCGTTCAACTCTTTCCGGCAGCGTACGGCGGTATTAGGAGATTTAGGAATGCGAACGTGTGCGTTAGGCTGCAAACGGGGTCGTACGAATGCGAACAGCTTTACGGCAAAACGCCGTTTTCCCGTCGAAACACGTCGTTTCGCGTGGGCCGAGCCGATTTACGATGTCCTCGCTCTTATTGCGTTGACATAAAGCTTTTTCCGTACGCGATTAGCCGAAACGGCGCGGACTAGTTTGGTGAGACCCTAAGGAGTTACTGTGAAAGATAAGACGTAAGAAGATTTAAAGTTTGGCTGCATTTGGAAAAAACAAACTTTAGTTTTCTTTACCAGAAGGGGGCTCCCATGATCTCTTAATGCGATTAAGTTTACGTTCTGCATGTCAGTTTTTGACAGTTATATTATGGAACTGACACAGCGCGATTCAGATTAGGTCTTACACTGAATCGAATTAGTATTCGTAAATCGTGGTACCCCCCTGAACTGAGTTTAACACAAATTGTCTATTACATATTGAAATATTTAGAAGTAATATAATGGTAGGGTAGGGTGGCAAATTTAATGGCTGTACCTAGAACTTACCAAAATCTGTCACACTTCCTCAGCTGTCTGAACTGGATGGCGATGATGCACGCGAAGGTGGGGCCTACCAGGCCTCCCTGTAGTGGTCTCTCGCTCATGCCTCCAGGGAACAGGTCGATGTCGTCAACGGTTGGGTAGATCCTTTTCAGTCTGTAAATAGAACAATATTTAAAATTGTAAACACGACGAATGTCTATGTTAATTTTTCCTTCTACGTATCCTCGTTCTGCCTGTCAGTTTGAGCTCTTGAATTTTACACAATTTGAAAATATAGTTGCTTTTCTTTTGCTCTAGGTTTTACGTAAAAGAAAAGATTTTTGAGTGTTACCTCAACCTAAACAGGCTTTTCATTAATTATTTAACAGAAATCTAATCACAATGGACACGACGAGGATATAGTTTCTAGTCGTCTAAACTCATAGTTAAAAACCTCATTACATGTTTGGGGGGCTAAAGAAATCTTTCCGAGTTCCTTGGAAAGGCGGACTTATTGCTCGTGCCGGGACTAAATGAATGGACTGACAGGCTACTCAGAAAGATGTGCTACTATAGCTGAGTTAAGACAAATAACAGAGTTGCATTTGTCCATCAATTACGAAACAAATCTATGTTTCTTCTGTAGTGGGCGGGTAGAGGATAAAAATTGCTATAAATGTGATCTGTAATTTGTTAGTAAGGTCATGATTAATCTCCATTTTTTCCTAGTCATTGCGTGTCAAGATATAATACATCAAATCGAGTTATTCTAGCCCAATTGCCAAGATGTGTACTCGTATCAATTTTAGTCAAATCACGAAGAAAATTTAATGCACCAGATATATTATATCCTACATGTTGCGGATGTCGTTGGTGCAAATCAAACCGTACACTACTATAAGCAGTAATAGTCTTCAGATACTAACCTTGCGATAACTTCATCAGGAATCTCCCTTGACAGATCTTCAAACGTAGCAGCTCTCTTCAAATTGCAAAGCGCTCTGTAGTTGTTATAACTTGGTATGCCGTGGTCTCTCGCTCTCTGGACGTTCAGGGCAACGAGGTCGATACCCGAGAATGGGATGCGACGGTCCTCGAAGAGATGGTTGGTCACTTCTCCGGTTATGAACTGGTCGAGGGTTTCCATAGGGGTGGAAGCGATACCACGGATTAGCTCGTCTACCATTTGTGCGTGCTGAAAGATAAAATTGATGATTTTAAAAGGATTGTTGATTTTTGATTCTTATAATGGTGTCGTGTTTAACTTATCAGTTATCGGCGTTGCCTTCAGGTTCTGACAAGTATGCAAGTGGGAAAAGTGACGCGTAGTACGATAAACGGTAAAAGCGAAACCATAATAAGCCACAGAGATGTAGGTCAACTTTTCATGCATCTCATGCTACTTCAAAATTCAAGATTAGGTACAGATCAGCTTGATCAGCTTGGGTGATAAAAAGCGATAAAGCCCTGGGTGCGTAGCCAGGTTGGCAATCGCTAACGCACAATCATCAATCGTGAACGAAAGATGTTACTACCTGTCTTTGTCGCACTAATAAGAAAGAGTGATAGAGACAAAAAACTACAATACGCTACTACTGAGCGTTAAGCCCCATTTAGACGGTGCGAGTTTCTCGCCTCGAATGTACGATTATCGTGGAACGAGAAAAAAAATGTCATCATTTAAACTACACGTACGATATCGTATGGCAAGGGGCGAAAATCGCCTCGCCTTACATGGTTCCAGTCTCCCGTGTAAACATAAATGCAATGCGAGAATCGCATTACGAGTTTATGTCAGTCGTCAAAAAAAAATTAAAAACTTTATGTTTTTAAAATTTGTTTAATACATAATTTTAAAGAAAACAGAACCGTCTTTTTTCTAGTCGGTTAAAAAGTTGTCTAGTTTGAGGAGTAGAATCTACGTTTTAATTTTTTACAGGCTCCACCCCGTATACGACATAATAGACACAATCTGGAAACGTCATGTCAGTCATTCAGCCAGGAGCAAACATAAAAATTAACGCAACTTATATTACATACAATTGAATCTGCTCATGAAAATTAACCTGTTTTTTGCTTGTGACTGTACCTAGTTGAAATAACTTTAATAAAGTATATGTGATAAAACTAAACAAAGTTAATAGGTGAAATACATGCTTTCGTACTTACTAAATTCGTAGTAGTTTGCCGAAACTCTGAAGGTTTTCTCAAAAATGAGTCTAATGCCTTATACCAAGGTAACTTGGGAACGTAACCGTTACTAGCCCCGGCTCCAGTTCCTACAGAGGCTTTAACTTTCTTCCGTTCTTGTAAATATTGGCTGCGTATATTTTTGATTTTTAAGGTTATTTCTTTTGGGCGAAACTCTTCAATTGCCAACTCATTTGCAAATGACTTAAGTGCAGCATCTCTTGCATCTCTGTTTTTATAATTTTTGGCTTCCGTGTTCCACAAGCATTCGTAGCTTCTGTATAACTCAACGAACTTCATATTCGTGGAATTATCAAATTTAATTGTCTTTTTGGACATTTTTAAATTGTTGCTATCGCCAAACCGCACAAAACAGTTTTTTAAAATTTTTATTTTTATTTATTGTGGTTTCCCGCCAATATTTTTTTATAAGGCAACGTCCCGTGTTATTCAGCCAGGAGCAATTAATTAGCAAGTTACATTATCTTAAAAAATATGGCAATCAAAAATATAATTAGATTCTATTTTGCGAATATTATGTAACAAGTGTCTATTTATTAGCAGCGAATCACGTAAATTGACAGGTAAAACTCGTATGAAAATCGGTTCTGACCGATTCGTGCGATACTCGCATGTACGTGAAAAAATGTCATACGAGAACGAGTTTAGATGAGTCGAGACATCGTCGGCAAATATCTCCGTAAAATGCAGCGTCTCGTGTAAACTATGTCGCCTGGCGATAATCTCCGTACGAGTATCGAATGACATAATCGTAAACGAGTTTTTATTTCTCGTATTAATGTAACCAATTTTATACGATTCTCGCCCGGCGATTATTGCGTACGATAATGTCATACGATTTCTCGCACCAAAATGGGCGAGAAACTCGTACCATGTAAATGGGGCTTTAGCCATTGGCAACTTGGCTACGCACCCTGATCGGTTTCATGAAAGCTCAACAACTTCTTCATTAAAAATCCACAGGAGCTCTATTCTGTCTTTCATGGCCTTGGGAAAAGTTATTCAGCATATATTATTAATTTATTACTTTTGTCATTCGGGATCATGGCCCCGAAATTGTATACATACATACTCTGTTAATATAATTGTTAGAAATCTCTTAGGTGATATTTATTGGACAACTCACGTTCATAAACATATCAGTCCTGAAGAACCCGTCTCGCAGCAGGATCGGGGGTTCCATCGGCTGGTACGTAGGCGACAAACGTGGCAGATGTGGCCGCAGCAGCGAGTGTCCGAACCTGAAGGCGGCGGCTGCGAACTCCGTCACGATCGCGGGGTTGCAGGTGGGAGAGTATTCCTTGTAGTATCCTGGAATGTGGATTATGTTAATTTTTAATTGGGAGCTTCTCCACCTCATATCAACAATAGCGAATCTGTGGCTGGACGTTGATAGAACCATACTTCCAAAAGTCTGCTTCATTCTAAGTCTTAGAATTTAAGAGCTACAGGTATCTGTGTTTACTTAGGAAATTTGCTCCTAACAGAAACCTCCACCTGACATTCCTTTCATTATACAAGGCTATACACGGTGCTCGTGAGCATTCCGAAAGATTTTAATGCTGGATTCCTGACCACATTTAGAGTCTTTAATGTTACATAAAATTTCCTGGATTCGGCTTAGTTTCAGAGATAATCAACCTTTTTTCGAAATAAGTTTTTCGACGTAACTCGTCATTTAACTTCTTTATGATTACAATGCCACCACAATGTGTTCTAATATTACCACACCTTTTGCCTGACAATCAAAAAATACAAATAGACTTGACGAAATAACCTGTATCTAAAAAAACAATTGAAATAAATAATTTAAACAAATTGTTGTTATGATAAAAAGTACTGGAAATGTTAAGAAGTATTCAAAAAGACAAAAAAAAAGAAAAAAAAAAATTTTTTTTTTTGGTGGAATTGACTTTTGGTCTCATAATATTTTATGTTTATTTTGATGCCTAGAATGCACAGTTAAAATCTTTCGCAATGCTCGCGAGCACCGTGTATAAGCAATGTCAAAATATCAAACAACGATATAATATGAATTGCTATTCCAGTGACTGCCATAAGATTTTGCGTGCTAAAGACGTCTTCCTAAAATTTTGCCCCTCACGCCTTATGATGACATTTGAAGTCGTTTATTTTTATGGATATCCATATCAAAACAGCTCATATTCAAGTTAGTATTATATCTTTATATATTATTTTTACCCCGTCGGCGTGAATGGTACAGCAAATCGTTTCGTAGCTGGGAGTTTAAAAGGTTAGTTGAAAACGTTATACCTACAATTCAGCTAAGCGCTTGAGGAGAACAATCGACAATATTTACCAGCAGGCAGCAGCTTCAGTCCATACAGATTAACAGCATTCCATGATAGCAGTCTCGGTAGGAACTCATTATAGATGATATGCGTGAACTCCGCGGTGACAATACGCCTGGTGTGCTCGAAGATGAGTTCGGCGTCCCAATGAGGGTTGACGCCCTTCAGGCCTTCGGCGATGCGATTGTGCTCGCGAAGCCACATTGTGTGAATGGCTGTGAGACCTGGCTGCTCAGAGGCTCGGCCGTCACCTGGGAAAACGAAACAGTTAAGAACCCTGGTCTGCTACCGCGAACACCGACGTTCACAATTTTCGGGGTTTGTCTCTCTCACCAACGAAGGCGTCATTAGAGTGACAGAGCCAAATACCCTAAATTTACCGACATCGGTGTTCGCGGTAGCAGCCTACTACTAATAAGATTATATTCTTATTCCTTAACATTTTTCGACCATTTCTGTGAAGCTTTTCATTTCGGCATCGGCATGCATGTAGTTTGTGGCAGAGTACTCTTAATAAGATAGATGTACCGTAGTTGTGGGATATAAAAATATCAATAAATGGCTATTCTAATTCTGAATAAGATAAATCAGGTCTTGTTATATATTGTTGTCTGCAAAGGTGGTAACCGAATTCTTGAATGAAACTGGCAGTGAGTGGTGAAAAGTTTAATCGTGCTTAAAATAGTCACGACCGCCATTTGGACAGATTTTCAAAATCTGGATTGTTTGTCCAAAGCTAGGATTTACTGGCGCCCAACGTCAACGACATTACATCAACGTTGGGCGCCATTTTTAACGGAGTTAAATCTCCTGTATCTTTTTAATAACAAAAGAATTTTGTGAAACACAAAAAAGATAATTTAAGACCCCTTGATTTCCTCTATTCCTGATTCACCCCTATAATAATACGGTCGCCGTCAATGAGTATCTTATAATATATCATGTTTATCATATATTTTATTATATAAAAGCATGTCAACATATTTCTGCTGCCTTCATGGTATCAGATACCATTCACAGTGACTCAGTTCAGCTTTGTTACCACTGAATAGTGGAAAAGTGGTAGACCACATTTTTCGCTGATACCTACATCCCATAGTCTCATGGTCCCATGGTAATAGTGGTATGGTACTTACCAGCAATGAAGCAGAAGCCACTAGCCGCCTTGCACTCCGGATGGCTGTCAGATCTTGGCAGCAGGTCCCGGGTGAGAAGCGGATGTTGGGTGGCGTTGAGACGGCCGTTGAAACCTCGCAGCTTGCGGACGATGCACGGGTTCTCGCCGTAGATCACGGAGCCGTCGATGAAGGCTGTGTTCTGGTTCACTTGCTCTCTGGGTCCTGACGAAATATTGATGTTATTAGATTCAAATATTTGACGGGAAAGGCAAGACAAATTTCAAATTTCTTGAAAACACGTCACCCTCAAAAAAGTTTGTCTTCCTCAATATAAATTTTAATAAGTCTTCAACTAATCAAGCTGCTGACGTGAAAAGAAGCTTATGAATGGTCAGACTCTCTCCAGAGTTGACGTTGACTTGGTATAATAATCGTTTTCCTTTTCCTATTTCATGAAAAAATACCCTCCTGCTCAATATGCCTAGCAAGTTTAAATTATCAACCTGCTGATGTCAAAAGGAACACATTCTACAGAGGTGTCATTGACCTTGGGATAATAGTGATCTCCGTAATTCCACATTCTTGCTCAATATACCTGTGTCTCTAGTGAAAAAGGGTACCTATACAACTATTAGTCGGCGATGTTGGGAAACGGTATATACCTATTCGCTTGTACAAGCTTATACAAGCTTTGAGGAATTGTAACCCTTTTTCACTTTCCACAGATATATTCCCCAGTTCTTCAACTCACCAAGCTGTTGTTGTCCAGGCAAACTCCTCATGAATGGGAAGCATAGCCTCTCGCCAGAGGTGACGTTGACTTCGGGGTAGTAATGGTCACCGCGGGGCACGGGGAAGGGGTTGCATTCCGGGTGCACGGTGCGCGGCGAGTCGCAGGAGCGGCAGTCAGGGATGGACTCGTGGAAACCTAGAGAGGATCGTTTTTATTAGTGGCAAAGTTGTTATGACATAACTACTAACTAGTATCATACTGGTATTCTCTATTTCACAGTGACTTTTGTTGGGGTGTCTATTAGGTCAGTTATTATTATGGGACCTCGCGAAGAGTTCGCTATATTAGCACGATGAGGATATTTGATTTATTGTTGACCACTAACATCCAAATTACGTTTAGAACATAAGGTTGATCCGAGCCATCTGACGTATAATTAATCGAAATGCATGGCCGAAGCTGGAATAGAACAACGGTCTTCAGCAAGTATTATTTAAATAGAAAAGCCTTTCTTCAAACTTTAAAATAGAGGGATAGAGTATTTTGTGGAGAGTAGGCTCTTAAATTTTTAAATGGATTGAAATTTTATTTGGATGTTTTGTTGTAGGTACCATTATTTTATTTCCTACTAGGTACCTCAATCAGCCAAAGGGTAGGTTATATTGGTGGTCAGTGGTTCAATAGGCTACTTGACCCATTTTTAAAGTTTGTCTTATATTATTAATCAATGTCTGATTAACGGAAAAAAAATATAAATATATTTTTTCACGACCTAGAAAACCCGCAAAATTATAACTTAAAATTTAAACTTTCGTTACCGCGCGAAAACGATACTAGCCATGTTAATGCTTAGATTATCTGTGGTGTGACGTCACTCAAACCGAAAACAAACATTTGACATGTCACTTATGTTTTGTCATGAAGTTAGTTTAAGATCCTATGACGTCACAATACATCATGGCTTAAAAAAATAAAACAAATTTTTCAATAAAAAATATGTACCCATCAAACACTTTTAATATACCGTGATCGAAAAATATTGATCTTTTCAATAAATACTACAGAAAATAATATTTTATTGCACTAAATTTGATATGAGTCAAGTAGCCTATTATATGTTGTCTTATTTTCAACTTGTGAATGGGATCTCTCACCTTTATGAATAGGAGTCATGGTCAGCTCGTGATCCAAAAACTGCGCGAACTGCATCACCATCAGAGTGTAGCGTGTGTGCAAGTTGGAGATGTCCGGATGGATCACGGTTGAGACGATACGGGGCGACACCAGAGGAGTTCCAGTCACTGAGTTTATACGGGGCCGGCTTACACCTGGAAAGAAGTAATTGTTTTAGTTGACCCACTTAAAAACCGGTGCTCTAATAATTCCTAAGCATGATTAACATGAAGACATGGGACATATACCGACGTCGCAATTTGTTTTAATATTGTAAGTGGAGTAGACTCAAAGGCGTATTTAACCCATTCAGAGCTATGCTCGAACTCTCCATGCAAGTACGGCGCGCTATCGTACACTGAAACTTGCCATTGCAGAGTCACGCATAAGTGGCGTTACTCAGTGGCTCGGTGGCGCACAGTATCGCGCGCCCGTCAGATTATACATATTTAGATGGCGTGGCGTTATGCCAGAAGTTACTGTAAGATTTGGTGCTCTTGGTCTGATAAAGGTCTCATCTCGTAACTGCTTAAAATTGTCCATGAGGTTTGTCTTAAGTTGCTTCTCTCATCCGGACCACGGCGTATTGCGTTTTCGGTAATCAGAGACAAAAGTACTTACCATCTTCATAAACAGGGGGCAGCAATCTCGCGAACGTCGTCAAACTCTTCCCCAAATTAGGGTTCCTGAGGTTATTGCAGTGTCCAGTGTAAGTTCTGAATGGGCTATCCGCGTTGCACTGTCCATTGTCGTCGCACTCGGGTTCGATGACCGGGCCTAGTTGGTCTTGGCCGAGAATCCCGCTTACGTCAACGGATTGTAAGGCGTCTGAGAAGTCGGTGGAGGTGGGAAAGCCGAGGGAATCGTCGAAGACCTGACGTTTGCGGCGGTGTCTGAAAATGAAGGGATCAAGTTAGAAAAATGTTATTTCTAATTTTTAAGTAAATTAAATTTATTATTTGAAAGGTTTTGACTTGAGTTTATGGACATTCCTTGGTTACAGAAGTTACTTGCAGTAGAGTACGGAAAATGTACCTATTTAGTTGCAATGTTGTGGCCAACGGAGTCATACGAAATTCTCCACATTGAAAGACAGTACAGCGCAATCTTCGCATAACATAAGGCCCTAAAGTAAAATAATAGTTGCGTATCAAATATGAGATAGACAGACTTTCTGATAATCGGCGGATATTCGTCTTTGCAATATGGATATTTTTTCCCAGTTGACAGTCACGATGTCGGTACTCACCCTCCATTAATGGAATTGAGCAGTTCGTTGGTGGCAAATTCGAAGAACAGCGAAGTGTTGGCCAGTTTCAGAGCATACTTGTTGGCTTTCGAGAATGAGGCAGCAGTTCCAACCGGTGAGTGAGGATCGGCTCCACCACCTGAAGAAGATGGTAAGCACTTAATGAAATAAGTACTTCAAGAGCCGTCATAGCTGCGCGACGAAGCCATGGCGATTGGCTCTTGAAAAAACTTGTCATATACGGAGCGAAACATGTCGATAATTTTTCGACTTAAAAACGGGAGTAATCCGCGTGAAATATAATTTTAGTATGAATGAGTCTCACGAGAGTTTTGTGTAAGTATTTATCTAAATAATGAACGTTTGAAAGCATTTTTATGCTGTGCATAGCAAATTCTTCTAATAAATGATCTCGAAACGAAAACTTATAGATTCCCTCGTGGCAGAGTACACATCTCGCATAGAGGCGCCAATGCCTTACAAACCATATCATAATGTTATACCTAACAATAAAATTGACAGCAGGCTGTTGAAAATTCATAATGTATAACATGTCGATTATTGAGGCGTTTACGACATATGGTCGTTTGCTTGTTCACTATAAATAATAAATAAATAATAAATATCTTGGGACATCTTACACAAATCGACCTAGTCCCACGGTAAGCTCAATTAAGGCTTGTGATGTGGGTACCAGGCGACGATATACATAATAGATAGATACATATAGATACTTAAATACATAGACAGCCATGACCAAGGAACTATATACTCTGGTTTAACAGCGCCTCTCGTCTTTGTCCACTATAGGCGTCTTGGAAGTTCAGCGTTGGAGCTGGTTACCTTGCTAACATAAATCGGTCTTTCGGTCTTGTCTCACGCAGACTAGACTTGTAGGTTTCCATGTACTTACGGGCTTCCCACAACATGTATTCCAGCTTCTTCCTATCAGCCATCTCCTGCTTGGCCTTCTCTAGTGCAGTGGCTAGCATATCTTGAGACAGTTGCTCAGCAGCTTTCGCGCCGGATTCATCGCGCCAAGCTTGGAGCTCCAATTGACCGTGCTGAGTGCAATCTTGGGCTGCGTTTCTGTTGCAAAAAGGTACAGGTTAATTTTCATTTGCAGTGTATCGAATAATTAGGATAGGCCAGAGGTCGAGAGAACGAACCTCAAAAGAAACTATTAAGTTCGGGGCTTCGGGACGGAGAAGAGTGACTAATGATGATTAGGTCGGTCAACCTTTTTATTTTGGGAAACTAAAACAGTCTCAATTTTATCTTCAAAGAACCGGAGTTGACCAACTTCTAGGTAACTTTAGTGAGGGAGGACGTTTTATTTTTCTAGAGTGAGTTTACACATCTGTAGGTAGGTACAGTTTGTTATTTTGTTGAAATATTTCAAGCAGTTAACACGTTACAAATTTTTAACGTTTTTTAATAAGTTTAGCGAAGGTAGGATGATATTGAAATCTCTTAATGCACTTCTACAGATTGATTTCCTAAAATTACAATCTATAACAGAACGTACAAGATGAAAAATATATCAGTCTTTGGCATCAATATTACGCCACAACTATTAGATTTACTGAAATGTATAATATTTAAATACTTACAGGTAAGGATCCTTTTTGACGAACGCCTTGGGTTGTATTTCCTTCAATGAATCTTCTACACCACAGAGTAATCCTGAGAGAGATACTTTTCTGATGGCAGCCAGTTGTTCCGGGAGTAAAGAAGAGGGAGGGATGTCGTTTTCATACCAAAATCTAAAAAAATATAAAATTAAGCATGTTGATGCTTTGCTACTTGGTACGCGTTAAAGTTGATGAGTTAGGTTTGCGGAGTTTTCTCACCTATCACTCTTCTTAAGATTAGCGAACTGGAGAGCCAGAACACAGGCTAGAGTTGGTCCGATGACTGCACCTGATGCAGCTTTCTCCAAAGAACCACCAATCATGAGCTCTACGTCTTCCGGATTCCTGTTGATCAAATTTATATTGATAAGTTACAACTACAACAAGCCTAACAAAGTACAGGAGAATTTGGTTAACAGGTGGTTGATGTAAAAATGTGAACAACTGACGATGGCAGGTTGTTGTGATTGTTTGAAGTGTAATGATAGCCACTGAATAGACTGCAAGTAAAGGTCTAAACCCACTAGACCATACCATACCATGACCGTAGCATGAACGTATCAGACAAAAAAATATTCTTTGTATTGAAAAGTATGAGACAGTCTTGGCCTTGTCTGATACGTTCATGCTACGGTCATGGTATGGTACGATCTAGTGGGTTTAGACCTTAAAAAGGTTTTTACCTGTACATGCTCGCCATCATTTCCTGCTGAGCGCGATCAAAACCCAACTTATCAAAGTCCCCATAAGACTTGACTCCGACCGTAGGCTCACACAGCCTATGGGCACGAAGGTAAGATCCCACGCCGTGGTCACGTGACCTGTTCAGGTCCCACGCAGCTGATGATGGGAAGCGGGAGACGCGGTTGGCGCTCGTGTCGGCCAGGTCTTTGACGGTTATTGTGGCGTTGATCTGAAAATAGATGAGGTGAAACAAGGGACCCAATAGTGAGCGCATGTTGCTAGACAAGTTGGTTATACTACACATATCGTCATCATCATCATTATATCAGCCGAAAGAAGACTGCTGACCATAGGCCTTCCCCAGAAATTTCCACAATGATCGGTCCTGCGCCAGCCGCATCCAGTGCACATATATCTTATATAAAGTCTTGGCGTAAGAAATGGAACTCTCAACTACGAACAGCTACTAGACCAGGGACCGGAACCGGTTTTTTAGAAAAACTCGAAATATGTAGGTACATATTATATATAATTAATGAAATCGTATTTTTAAATTACACCTTTAATAAAGAATTTAATAAATAAAGCTTGTTCACGAAATAAAGTAGCTATCGTAAAATCAGTCTCTACTGTTACTGTTACGCAACAGTCCCATGTAGTTCCAACAGCCATGGGACTGGAAATTGATTCTTTTACTTTATGTTTAACAATAAAATATCCAAAAGCATTCGCTGAAAAGTCGTCAAAATCATAATAACTTCAGATAATACTTAATGCAAAAGTTCACGCCCAAAAAAGTGCGGACTTCCAAGACGATTTCAACAATGTTAGTCTTGAAATAATTAATAAAAATTGTAGACATGACATTCACAGTTTATTATAGTATCGCTATTGTAATTTAGTTAAAACCCATTGGGAAGCTAAATGACCCAAAATGATAAAATAAGAAGAAACACTACTTAAATCCAGAAGTTTAAATAAAAGTCCATAATTATGGGAAAATTGATATAAATATCAACCACAGCATCCGAGATGATAGGCAAAGAGCCCCTCTTTGTAATAACACTCATACTAAGGTATGGTCTCATACAAAAAAAAGAATTATACAGCAATGGCTACTTTATTTCGTGAACAAGCCTTAGGTACCAAAGAACGAAAAAGAACGAAATAGAGCCGTCCTTTTGTATGGAGAAAAAACTGGTATCTTATTCCTGTACCAGACTACTAAAAGTCAGTTGGTTTTAGTCAGTTAGGCTTTATTGATTTTAGACGTTTATGTGAAGAAATTATAGTAAGTTTGTAATATCATTTACCAATTTCTCGTTCATCATAGCATCGAAGACAGGAGCAACAGCCACCAGCTCGGAGTAAGCACCAGCGCGGTTGGCGCTCGAGTACCCTCGCCAGAACCCGAGCGATGTCAACTTCAGTTCAGCCTTAGCCATGCCCACCTGCGAACAAACACAACTCACTGAGGATTTGCTGACGATTCAGGGTAGTTCTATGCGATTATTCCGTCGCACAGATCAAGTCATTAGCCATTCCCAAATTATTGACGAACTGCATATAAATAGTGGAGTCATTTGCGGTTATCTAGTAGCAGACGCATGTTTGTCTGTTATTCTGGCATAATAGTCTCGTTTGCTTTTATAAAACGGAAAATAAAGTGATGATGGTAATGAACAATAACAACGCGAAAAAAAATCGCATAGAAACACCGTTCAAAAAACAGACAAGTTCAAGTATCAATGAAATATCTTTAAAGAGTGACTTGTGGATTAGTATAAATATTAAATGTCCCTAAGATTCCCACAATGATAAAGGAATATACCTGTTGATGGCTTGCAAAATTAGGTACGTATTCTTCTTTTAAGCCGATTTGCTGACGATTCAAAAAAACAGAATAGTGTAGAGTTTAAGTATCCATGAAATATTTTTAAAGAGTGTCGAGACTTGTAGATTAGTACCTATACCTAAATATCAAATGGCCCTACGATTTTCACGTTGATAAGGGATAGATAGATTACCTGTTGATGCCTCCCAAAATTGCTTATAATTCTACTTCTAAGCCAGTATGAAAGTATTGCCTAGCACTCGATACAAAATTGATCTTATAAGATGACAACAACAATCATTAATTAAGCAAATTCATTGAATAACAATGTACAACACCGTTGTATATCCTCAAGGGCTCAACCATATAGGGGCTGAGCCCTTGAGGATATCATGACTCCATGCCTTAAACTTGTGACATGAGAACAGGCAACTATTTCCATAGTACTGATTCACTAGTCGTAACTTCATAAGAAGTACTTTCCCGCAACTTACCTCACCAAGAAGAACAGGTAAGAACTCATTGAAGGTGATATGTTGAATGAGAGCAGCCATAACGCGGCGCGCTTCCAAGAAAAGCGTAGTATCGTCCCAGAAGGGATTCATGGAGTACAGCTGACCGGCGACTCGGTTGTGCTCGGTAAGGAGGGCCTTGTAGAGCGGTGCCGTGGGTGTGGGCTCGTTGCATCTGAAATTAAGGTTGATGATAAATAAGAGTCTCACCAGATTAATTGAAGCGGAATCGGCTTAAGCCAGCTGAAAAAAGATTTAGAGCTTGAAGTCTGCGACTAGATGCGTGCCAAAAGTGAAAAAATGTGTGACGATCCACGCGTTTTGCTCTGATGTCGTTGACAATGTCGACACAAAGATTTTTTCGAACGGCGTTATTTTAGGACTGACTTCTGGGACACCCTAAGACTTGAAATTCACAGGTAGTATTCACAAGTCGAATGATACCAATTCCACTTTGGATTAGGTCCTAGAACAGAAGCTGCGGTGTTGTATAATACACGTAATCATGAAGATAACCAAATAAAGAATTGAATTCTATCCTAGAGGTGTAATTTTAGAATTGTAACCAACGTGAGATTCAAACATATAGATATTTAGCAAAAGTCACATTACGTTACTCGCGTAATTTAAGTCCATCCGTTACTTACGTGAGTAACGCGTTTCGCTAAATATTTAAATATCCCAGAGGTGTAGCTCTAGAATCAGAGCATCCTTATGTAGTTTTGACTTCAGTGAATTGGTAAGATTAGACTTAATGACTGTTAGTAGTATAGTAGGTACCTATCTGCCGACAATACTAGTTAGTAATGGGGATTCCTTACAAAAATCCTTAACAGTGACAATGATCACGCTTTTTGCAACAAAAACATGCTGAAAAGACATGAAACTTGAAATGAATACCAATGTAACGTGATCTTGCTTTGTTACAGGGTTTTCGTGACACCTAAGCATTGGGATTAGTCATTGTCAATTTATCTCTGGGTAATTTCATGACGCAATCCTACGAATTTAATCCCCACAAGGCCACAAAACGACAAGCATATTTACAAACGTATTGTGATTTCTTAAGAACACATCATAGTGTACAATACTTGGTAATACTTGTTAAAATGTCAATAAACCTCAAAGCTTGCGTAGAACTACCAAGTTATTTCAAGTCCAAGTTTGACAAAATAGACTTTTTGTCGTTGTCCTAAGAACTATGATTTATGCTGGTATATGAGTTTGGCCGTGTATTTATTTCTACTGGTTCACGTATCAAGCAAGCGCTTGCGAGTTTTTGCCTCATTGAAGAGTAGATACCTACTTGCCATCGTTCCTATGTGGATATGAGTAGGGAACGTAGGTACAGTGGCAATTACCTATCTCGTCTGAAGGTATTCGTATGTTGTAGACTAGGTACGGTCACGAGTTACGTAAAAAGCGTATCAACAATTTGAATAAGCGTGGATACATATTAGGGCAATGCTCGAATAACAAGGATAACGAAGTTTCAACCTTTAGACTGTTAAGGTGATGTGAAGCTGTAACTGTAAGCCTCTCGTGAGCTTCGTTTGTAAATCAATCAGTACCCTAAGGGTTTGTCGTCCACTGAATTATTTTTCATCAGATTTTGCGTAATCCTAACCGGAAATTAAGGTTGAATTCGGTCCTATCACTTTTATTTTTTTATTTTACCATACGTTTTATATCGACATCCTACTGGCAATATCTATCAACCTACCAGTTGTTTGGTATAATGTACAAAGTTCTTTATTGATTTAACCAGAACTCTGGTATCGACTTCAACCTTTTCAGTTTTGTAAATTTGATAGCAAGGATTTGTTACATACATCAAAGTTTCCTCGTAATATAGCCAACCTAAGTCACTTTGATAAATATTTTTTCAGTGCCTCTATCACACTAAAGGCCTGTGCCGCCCACTTAGCGTCTTTTGAGCGTCTTCGTCTAGTGAAGCTTCGGAGCTACGCGGTCGTTCACTAGGCAACGACGCTTGAAATACTCTAAGTAAGCGAGGTCCCTAATGTCTTTAATTAAGTACTCGTAAGAGACACAAATGCTCGAAAATTACCAAGTTCACGGCAGGCTGGACTTTGATGAACTATTGATGTCCACGGTTCAACTTTCCGTTCACCTATATAGCCGTAAATGACGGTCAAAGAGAGGTCTTAAGGGTTCCAATTGGTTCATATACAGACGCTCGTCTCCGTGGCGACAATAACATCAGTACAAACAACAGTGTGAGAAAGATTTGAATCTTTGCCTACATGCAAATGATCAAGGTTCACATTTACATACAATCCGTATCTGTGACGACACCCAAGAATTCCATTGGGGTTTATCAATGACAAAAGCTTGTGTTTGCATGTAATATATTATTTATGGTGTTTTGTAAATTAACAGCACGATGGCTTAAGTAGCTAGGGGAGACCTAGGAGAGTTGACACAAAGGTAAGTTGACACAACGACAAAATCTCAGGAACTATAGGCATTAGAAATCTGGCAATAGCGCAGTTCTAACCCTTTTCTCCCTCCCACCTACTCTTCAGTACACGCCATGGCCGCCGGCCGAACGGTTGCGGAGTTATAGCGTCTGTGTTCAAAATTGTGCGAAAACTAAGTTTTTACCCATATTTTCAATGCCGTTTATTTACGTGTTATGTTAAGAATTATATCCTTTGTATACATCATTTGTAACGTCTATTTAAGTACATTTTATATTCAAACATGTTATTTTCAAACGAGAACCGCTTGTAAGTAATAATCGCTAAGATATAAAAAAGCCGTTAGTTTTGAAGGGAAGGTAAGTTGAAACAGCTTGTTTCAACTAACCTCCTTTGTTGTAATTCTCCTCGATGTTAATTTATAGACTACATATTTATTTGGTATTTCAGAGTGCCTAAAGCACTAGAAGCAAACAGGAAACTAAGAAACGTTAAGAAACCATTATTAGATAAATCAAAGCAAAAACAAAGACAATTGAGAAAAATAAATCTATTAAGTATAATAAAACGATTGATAAAAACATAAAGAGGAATGCAATAGTGAGAATGAAAATGATAATGATTGTTTATGTCTGTGTTGCTTAGAGCCATATAAAAACAGTAGACAAAAAGAATATAAAAAATAGTTTTTTGGATTGCAAGGGCTGGGCACATGCAAAATGCACATAATGGTGAACTGGACTACATATATTATATCAAACTGTTGGCCTGGTTAATTAAATCTAATTTTTTATTTCGTTGCATTTTGTTATACCTAGTTAGATATATTAATGTTCTGTGTTTTTTGTTGGTAACGCTATCAATTGCCATAAGAAGTTAAGTTGGACTATTTTAGTTAGATTTATTTATTTTTTTTCTTTCCTGAAAGGAGAGAAAATTAACTTACAATTTTAATGTTTATTTAATCTCATTTAGTGTCTTAACGTTGATGTGATTATGCACAGTCTTTTAAAAACCCTATTTTTGTTCCACCTTCCTTTTTTTACAAAATACGATAGACAATACTATTACAAATATCAGACTAGAACTCCCACCTCATTAGGACGAGTACTTTTTTTTTAAATCATTAAAATTTGCCTATAACCGGGTCATGAAATGACATTTATGTTATCTTGACAGTAATCTCGAGTAACTTGCCAATCGATCCAATAAAATTCGACGCTTTTTGCGGAGATCTAGCAGGTAAGTACGTAATTAAATACGACTGGCATCCAATGACAGTTACCTTGCACCAGATTATTATACACGGTGCCAGAATAATAGAATTGTCCCCTTTGCCAATTCGAATGCTCTCTGAACAGGGGGCAAAAACGAGAAATAAATTGTGGAGGTCCGACAGAGAGCACCATTGTCGAAAAAGGATTCGAGAAGCGACAATATTCGATTTGTTCCACAGAGCACTCGTTTCATCGGATCCCGTAATATCAGATTTGGAGCTAAGTGGCAGACAGAATAAATTAAAAAAGAAACCGCTATCGACAGAAGCAGTACGATTATTGAAATCTGTTGATTATTTGGTCCCTGATATTCAGGATAATGAAAATTTGGTCTTGTCCAATGAGGACTAAACTTGCAACCTGCATCCCTCCATTTATTTCATCGAAAATGTTTTTATCTGACGGTTCATTTAATAGGACATTATTTGAATTTGAATTTAAATATTTACTGAATGCCATTTTTCTTTTTGTTGTTATAGCGGCATATCACGGCCTATCACGGTTTGTGAGATACAGCTTGTTGACAGATAGACCGACGGACTTATATGACGAGACTGACTTAATTTCGTCAAAAATATATTTCTATTCAATGAATCGTTTTATATCCGGATATCCTAATGAAAGACAATGGTACCCGGATATACGAAGTGGCAACCCTGAGTATTTTTTTCAAAAATGTATATCTCCTATTTTCCACGGAATTAGACGGAGATTTAAATACAGTTGATTAAGGTACACGTTAGCTATCACATGCTAAAATATCTCCATCTAATACGGCGGAATTTCGGAAATATTTAATGTAAACCGAAAAGTCTAAAAACAATATTTTCTTCGAAAGTACTAACGGTAATTTTATTTTTTTAATTGCGAATGATAGGGAATTACATCCGCATTTACGTGGTATTATCAAAATTTTTTGAAGTATACCTGTTTTTAAGAAATAAAAAATAATGTAAATTTCATGACCCGGTTATAGGCAAACTTTGATGATTTTTTTTAAAAAAAGTACTCGTCCTAATGAGGTGGAAGTTCTAGTCTGATATTTGTAATAGTATTGTCTATCGTATTTTGTAAAAAAAGGAAGGTGGAACAAAAATAGGGTTTTTAAAAGACTGTGTTATGGATAACTTTAGTATGCAAAAGACTCAAACTTATTTAAGTATGTAGGACCTGAATTATTATAATATAGGTAAGAAAAAACCAAATGTGTATTCACAGTCGTACAATGAAGGTGCCTTATTATTCTTATTAAAAAAATCATATTTTTGTTAGTATATTTCTAATATTTGACCTCAAAGTTATTTTAGTAAAATGAATGCGATTATTGCCAAAACTGTCGTTATATTTCTCTTAAAACTTTAATTTCCATTTATGTGTCAACTTACCAAGGTACCTGTTTCAACTTATCTCGGTACTAGGAGGGTTGAAACAACCCGACTTGTTCTAGAATAACGATGTTTTTGCCACCTTCTAATGATTTATTACTTTTCGAATTGACATTTATAATTAGATTATGAAATTTCCTTTCTAAAAATGTTGGTTACGTCTTTATAGCTTGTATAACAAAGAAGTTATGCGTGGATATGTAAAATTTGTGTCAACTCTCCTAGGTCTCCCCTACTAGTGTTTATCTGGTTGATAGTTGCTAACCATAAAAATGCTTGCGTGCGTCTTATTATGCATTTCATCATTATCATATCAGCCGAAAGACGTCCACTGGCTGAACATAGGCCTCCCCCAAACGAGATCGGATTAAAAACGAAACCATCCGCAGCAGAACCAAAGTAACCGAAATAGCTCTCCGAATCGCTAAATTGAAGTGGCAGTGGGTGGGGCACATTGCGCGTAGAACCGATGGCCGTTGGGGCGGGAAGGTTCTCGAGCGGCGGCCACGTATCGGAAGGCGCAGCGTGGGTAGGCCCCCCACAAGGTGGACTGATGACCTGGTAAAGGTCGCAGGAGTCCACTGGATGCGGGTGGCACAGGACCGGTCATTATGCATTTACGATCTCGTAAATATTACTGTGTCTAGAATAGACCAGTTGTCACAGGTAGAGTTAGGCAACAACTAATCCGATTACTCCTACCAATTACTTTTGTAATCTAGATTACAAACTACACATATAAAACTACGCAGAGCGTTGTTTGTAATTGCGATTATGGGAGCCACATTCAAATCTGTTTTTGCAGATCGTGATGTGATAAAATATCGTCTCAATTTTTTTAATTCTAATAGGTGCGTATGTGAAATACCATTACCTATAACGTCGTTTCGAATATAAAAAAGCTGTCCTTATCGATAGAAAAAATACACATCCTCGATTAGGTATACAAAGCGGTATTATACCGAATTAATCTGCCGAATCATACGCCAGATCAGACGACGCAATGGGGCCACGTGCCGTCGCCTAAATCAAGCTAGTTTTAAGTTGTTTTTATTTGATATGTAAATGTTTAGTTCGCAGTGACTTGGTTTTTACTGTTTTGCTGTGAAACTTATTGAAATAAAAATAAAATAAATAAATAAAATTATTAACGTGCTGATGAATTCATACCTACTAATCACCCAAACTAATGCCTATTCATATTTGACACATTTTTCTAAACCAAATAATTCTTCGAAACCATGATCGGATGACCAATACGTCATTTCAGCCTTTTTCGATCCGTCATTCAATCGAAACGGGTGATGCCCACTTACACACTTAATTCTAAACGCATCAAATAAACGTCAATCAATTAAAAACGTTTACTCAAGCCTGGCAAAAAAGGTGGACAAAAACAATGGTGTGAACACTTAGGCAACGTCTATCTCGAATATCAATGCACGTGACTTGGTGGGAACGTCGGTTAATGGCGTACTGTTTGAAGATATGATACAAGGAATCTTGCAAAAACAAATGTTGATTCATTCGTTTTTTAAGAATTAATTGCGAAACAATTCTGGATATTTACTTTTAAAGGTATTTTTAGAGTAAGTAATGAAATAATGTATTTAGTAACGAGTACATTTAGTTTTATTGAGCGAGTTTAAGCCGTACACGTGTCCCATATTTTAGCTTGCCGACATCAATCGGCCGCAGCAATCGCAGCTCCTTCTCCTAGCTACCTCATAGAGGTGAGCCGTCACGAGACTGTTTATATTTCACTCGTCACGAGACTGTTTATATTGGCTTATTTTATGGTCTTTACTCGTAATAGTAAAAATCATAAGATACTCACTTCCTGCAAGACGCCATATCGAGTTTGCCGACATCATACAGCCGCAGGGATCGCAGCTCCTTCTCTGAACTGCCGTATAGAGCTGAGCCATCCAAGAAGGCAGTCGCCATATTCATCTGCTCACGAGACTCTGTGGATATAAGGCTTTAGTTATTTCCTTTGTACGAGTTAGAATTATGTATGATTCGTTTTTATAACATTTGCCATACTTACTAAATGTTGAGGTTCGTTGCACATGAAAATTGATTGGATTTAATAAAGTCATTTTAACATTTTCTGATTTAGATTAGGTATAATAGGTATATATAGTGTTTATAAACAATATTTACCAGAAAATGTATCATAGACAGGTACTCTTGAAGATACTTTGTATGTAAACAAATCTAGTCAATGCGTGATTTAAGATACAGCGCAATATTATTATAGTTAATCTATTAGAACACGTTAATGAATAAGTGAGTCAGCCATTGCCTTTATTTAAACTCCAGGGGGGTTACCACGATGAACTGATGCGATTCAGTTTAGGACGTAATCCGAATCGCGAGGTATCAGTACCATAGAATAACTGTCAAAAACTTGACAATTCGAACCTAAACTAAATGAACTGAATCGCATTTCCGTCATTCTCTAGCCGCGTTTTCACTTAATGTCCTGAGCGGGCTGAGTGGGCTGACGAATGAACATTTTTCTATGTGAATTACCGTTTTCATTTGCCCAAGAACGAACAATGCTCGCTCAGAACACTAGGTGGAAACGCGGCTTTAAAAGGTGGATTTAGACCAAACGAGCGAATGCTCATTCTATCCCCCACTCTACGAAATCAACGAATTTCGACGAATCACGTTTTGTGTGACGAACGAATTACCATAGCCGATTTTTTTCCCAATAGAATTTCAGGTCTAATATTCCTATATCCTTGTCACTTTTTTTAGTGTCAAAACAGTGATACCTACGGTAATTTGACTAACGCATTAAATTTTGTGACTGACCGATTTAAGAGATCATGGTGGGCCCCGTGTTATTTAGGTATCAGTTATCAGATTGAGTTAGCCACATGTCTTCAATGAAATGTGCACAAGATGGCTGACATTGCGCCACAAATATGGAGTTGCAGAAGCAATGCGGTCTTGCCGGTAATCGCTAGTTAAGGTGCCTTCCACATTCTTGAGGTTCATGGTGTGTTGAGGCAAATATCGTACGTGATCGGAAAAAGTGAATTTAACAGCAGTCATATTGGAAAATATAACTACATTGTCAGCTCAAAACACCGTGTGTGGGTCATCAGTTTTCATGTGGACGTTCCGAAAATTAACGGACATACAAATTAGGTTTTGACCACATAATTCTTAAGAACCAGATGCCACCTATCGGCTCGTCTAACAAAAAAAATAGGGTAGGGCCCTTAACTTTCATATGTCTACAGGGAAGATTTACTTCATACAAACAAATCTGTATGACCCGCGTGTGTATATAAGCCATGTGGTAACGGCATTAACAATACATTTATCATTATCCCAACTCTTCCTGCGGGTGCCGTAAGACTCGACTTATGGATTGAACCACTGACCATTCTTTGATAGAAGATTGATGATGGGCAGCAGCGTCATCATAGTGGATACATTACTGCGATTAATAATCCGCTTGCCCAGCGTGGCGGTTATGGCATTTACCTCCTAATGCCTCTATACGCATATTTAATTAATAGGAGAGGCCTTCGTCCAGCAGTGGACTGATATAGGCTGATGATAGTGATGATGTATGTTGCAGCTCAAAGATCAAATTACGTGTAACCCTTTTATTTATAACGTGTGTTGTTTAGGGGTGGTTATGCTTTGTTGGTGCTTAAACTAAACGACACTTACTTAGTCTTCTTTTTAGGGTTCCGTATCCAAAATGGCAAAAACGGAACCCTTATAGATTCGTCATGTCCGTCTGTCCGTCTGTCACAGCCGATTTACTCGGAAACTATAAATGCTACAGTAACGAAATTTGGTAAGGATATGTGTTTTATGAACCGCTACAGGATTATGATACTAAATAAAATAAAAAAAACATTGGGGTGGGGGCCCTACATGTAACTGAGGGATAGAAAAATTTTTTTTGCTGTATATAAGCGTGTGGGGTATTAATAGAAAGGTCTTTGAAAATGATATGAAGGTTTATAAATCTCATTTTTATTTAATCAAATCGTTTTCGAGATATCAGCTCTCAAAGTCTGAAAAATGTGTCCCCCCTCTATTTTTTGAACTACGTGATATAAAATTCTAAAAAAAATATGTTATGCACATTAATAAACTCTATCAACGATTTTTGGTTTGATTAAATTATCTCCTATAGTTTTTGAGGTAGGTGATTTAACTGTATTTTTTTAATAATACATTGATAATGGAGTCCAGACTCGCACTTGGCCGGTTTTTTTATTTAGTTGATCTTGTACCTAATTATTGATCGTTCTCTAAGCAATATGACACATTGCTAAGAGAACGTTACCCTATTTATATCTATATTATTATAATAATATATAATGTATGAACAAAAAGTGGAATGAAATGGTCCAAAAACAAAAACGATGTTTAACAGTTAGCAACCTAATGCATAATCATCATATTATTAAATTTATGCACGTAATTGACTGTTTAACCGTTTAAGTAAACATATCAAAGGAGACGCCATTTATGCAAATATACGGTTCGATCGAAGTTAAGCTTTATTTTTATTTTTTGCAATGATTATCCACAATATCCACAAGAAAGATGGGATTGAATGATTATAATGAAATATTATAAGATTCAAATATATAAACTTACCAAATGCACAAGAATCGATGTTCCTGGTTGGAGCAGACCGGACGTAGCCGCACTGCCCCCCGCGGCATTCCTTTGAACAAAAAAAAAACCAAGTTTAAAAAAAATCCACTTCAACCGGTTTTTCCAAGATCTCATCATCAGACCCCGACTTGGTACCAACGGGACCATATTAAATCTGCTCGATTAAAATAGTACCAGGGACCGGAACCGTTATTTTCTCCATACAAAAGAACGGTTCTTTTTTCGTTCATTTTTGTTCCTCGGTATATAAATTCAAAGTTAATGAAGTATGTTTAAGATATTATATTATAAATTACATAAAACATTGAGTAGTACATAAGGAGTATAAAACATTTAAAGATATTGGGCTATTTCGAGGTTCTTTTAACCCCTTACCGCATAAATAAAAAATTTTTTTTTTCGAAATTTGAACTCTAATGGCA
>JALPQI010030978.1:0-30025 GCA_025490895.1 Thaumatotibia leucotreta
TTTTGTCATTTGTATAGAGGAGCAAATTTGTAGGTCCAGAAAAATATGGATTTGGGTCTACCGCCTCCTGGTCAAAAAATGTTTAACGGCCTGGCTAAACGGTGAGACCTAGGTGGGGGGTGCTCGACCAAATGTCATAGGGAACTGCTGGCAGTTTTTGAAGCCACAAAAATTTTTCCAAAAAAAAAAAAAAATTTTGCACTCAAATTTCAAAATGGTCCTTCGAGCCGGATTTTTTTGTGGGAGAATCTCTGATGGTCCTCGATTAAAGAAAAAGTGTTTTTGTGATTCTCGGATCCAAGATGGCCGCCGTAGGGCCCGTCAAAGTTTGTATGGGAACTCTTAAACGGGGTGAGATAGGTGGGGGGTGCTCGACCAAATGTCATAGAGGACCCCGAGAGCTGTCAGGTGGGCAAAAAATTTTTGCAAAAAAAATTTTTTTTTTTTTTTCGAAAAATTTTTTTTCATCCGATCGAGCTGGAAATCGCTGTGCGTGACTTTTGGGCTCTCCAGATTCCGAAAAAAATTTTTTCAGATTTTTTGCACAAAAAAAATTTTGTATGGATTTTTCGAAATAATGGTCCGATCGCGCTGAAATTTGGCATGCGGGCATTATTTGGGCCCAGGAGTGATAATCTGAAAAAAAATTTGGAAAAAAATCCAAGATGGCGGCGACCCCGAACAAAAAGTCAAAATCCCAAGTAAGTTAAGCGAGCCCGAAGGGCGAGCTTCAGGCCGGGAGGCCGAAGGCCGACCCCGCGGAGGGCCGAAGGCCCGGAGCTTCACTCCCGGGGCCCAAGAGGGTCCCCAACCCCAGTAATTCTGGGCGAGGCCGAAGGCCTCGCTGCAGGAGGGCCGGAACATTACCAGAACCAATATAAATCTAAGTTAAGCGAGCCCGAAGGGCGAGCTTCAGGGTGGGAGGCCGAAGGCCGACCTCGCGGAGGGCCGAAGGCCCGGAGCTTCACCCCGAGGGCCCAAGCGCGTCACCTCCAAGTAATTTAAAGCGAGGCCGAAGGCCGAGCTCCGAGCAAATCGAGCTACCAAGCGTTCAACAACCCCAGTATCTTAATAAGCCGAGCCTGAGGGCCGAAGGCCCGATGGCGAGGCGTCAAGCCCGCGAAGGCCGAAGGCCGAGCTCCGCGTAGGGCCGAAGGCCCGGAGCGTCACGATCGAGGTGCTCTCCGCGCGAGCCCGAGGGCCGAAGGCCCGACGGGCGAGCCCACGCGGTGAAACTACTCTTCCTAACTGTCTTAACAAGCGAACCGGAGGGCCGCAGGCCCGACGGTTCGCTTCGAACCCCAGCGAAGGCCGCAGGCCGAGCTCCGCGTAGGGCCGAAGGCCCGGAGCGTCCCATAGAGGCGCGGTAGCCTGCGAGGCCGGAGGCCGAGCTGCGAGAAAACCAAGCTTTTCTAGGTATTATAAAATCTGTGTAACTATTCGTAGCCGCGAAGGCCGAAGGCCGAGCTCCGCGTAGGGCCGAAGGCCCGAAGCGTCCCACACAGGCGAGCCAGCTCGCGAGGCCGAAGGCCGAGCTGCTTGAGTCCAGAACCCCCATGCTACTCAATGAAAAAGTGTAACATGAAAACGAATCGGAGGGCCGCAGGCCCGACGATTCGTTTCGACAATCCGCGAAGGCCGAAGGCCGAGCTCCGCGTAGGGCCGAAGGCCCGAAGCGTCCCTCAGAGGTGCGACAGCTCGCGAGGCCGAAGGCCGAGCTGCAGGAGTCCAACGCATCCATGCTACTCAATGAAAAAGTGTAATATGAAAACGAATCGGAGGGCCGCAGGCCCGACGATTCGTTTCGACAATCCGCGAAGGCCGAAGGCCGAGCTCCGCGTAGGGCCGAAGGCCCGAAGCGTCCCTCAGAGGCGTGAGAGCTCGCGAGGCCGAAGGCCGAGCTGCAGGAGTCCAGCTCACAAGCCCTATTACTGCGACAAAAGTAAAAATTAATACAAAAACAATAATAAAAAAATTAAAGAAAATAAAAAAAATATCTCCAATACCCCACTCCTCCAGTCGACAAAAGGAGAGGCCCGCGAGGCCCTTGGGCCTCGCGCACAGAGCAAAAAACTAGCTTCACCCCGAGGGCCCAAGTGCGTCACCTCCAAGTAATTTAAAGCGAGGCCGAAGGCCGAGCTCCGAGCAAATCGAGCTACCAAGCGTTCAACAACCCCAGTATCTTAATAAGCCGAGCCTGAGGGCCGAAGGCCCGATGGCGAGGCGTCAAGCCCGCGAAGGCCGAAGGCCGAGCTCCGCGTAGGGCCGAAGGCCCGGAGCGTCACGATCGAGGTGCTCTCCGCGCGAGCCCGAGGGCCGAAGGCCCGACGGGCGAGCCCACGCGGTGAAACTGCCCTTCCTAACTGTCTTAATAAGCGAACCGGAGGGCCGCAGGCCCGACGGTTCGCTTCGAACCCCAGCGAAGGCCGCAGGCCGAGCTCCGCGTAGGGCCGAAGGCCCGGAGCGTCCCACACAGGCGCGGTAGCCTGCGAGGCCGGAGGCCGAGCTGCGAGAAAATAAAGCTTTTCTACGTATAATAAAATCTGAGTAACTATATAAGCTGAGCCTGAGGGCCGAAGGCCCGAAGGCGAAGCTTCGTAGCTGCGAAGGCCGAAGGCCGAGCTCCGCGTAGGGCCGAAGGCCCGAAGCGTCCAACATAGGCGCGCCAGCTCGCGAGGCCGAAGGCCGAGCTGCAGGAGTCCAACGCATCCATGCTACTCAATGAAAAAGTGTAACATGAAAACGAATCGGAGGGCCGCAGGCCCGACGATTCGTTTCGACAAACTGCGAAGGCCGAAGGCCGAGCCCCGCGTAGGGCCGAAGGCCCGAAGCGTCCCTCAGAGGCGTGACAGCTCGCGAGGCCGAAGGCCGAGCTGCAGGAGTCCAAGGCATCCATGCTACTCAATCAAAAAGTGTAACATGAAAACGAATCGTAGGGCCGCAGGCCCGACGATTCGTTTCGACAATCTGCGAAGGCCGAAGGCCGAGCTCCGCGTAGGGCCGAAGGCCCGAAGCGTCCCTCAGAGGCCTGACAGCTCGCGAGGCCGAAGGCCGAGCTGCAGGAGTCCAGCTCAAAAGCCCAACAACTGCGACATAAGTAAAATATAATACAAAAAAAATAATAAAAAATTAAAGAAAATAAAAAAAATATCTCCAATACCCCACCCCTCCAGTCGACAAAAAGAGAGGCCCGCGAGGCCCTTGGGCCTCGCGCACAGAGCAAAAAACTAGTTAATATTATTATAGCTGCATTACCACTCATTTCTGAATGACATGATTGTTCTCCCAGAAGGAGTTACGGTAGGGGTTAGTGTTATATACCGTCGTATAGAGGGCGCGCCGGTGACCTAGGGAAAAATCTGACATTTCAGGATTTGCTCCCTGGTCGAAAAATGTTCGACGGCCCGGCTAAACGGTGAGACCTAGGTGGGGGGTGCTCGACCAAATGTCATAGGGAACTGCTGACAGTTTTTAAAGCCGCAAAAATTTTTCCAAAAAAAAAAAAAAAATTTTGCACTCAAATTTCAAAATGGTCCTTCGAGCCGGATTTTTTTGTGGTAGAATCTCTGAGGGACCTAGATTAAAGAAAAAGTGTTTTTGTGATTCTCGGATCCAAGATGGCCGCCGTAGGGCCCGTCAAAGTTTGTATGGGAACTCTTAAACGGGGGCAGATAGGTGGGGGGTGCTCGACCAAATGTCATAGAGGACCCCGAGAGCTGTCAGGTGGGCAAAAAATTTTTGCAAAAAAATTTTTTTTTTTTTTTCGAAAAATTTTTTTTCATCCGATCGAGCTGGAAATCGCTGTGCGTGACTTTTGGGCTCTCCAGATTCCGAAAAAATTTTTTTCAGATTTTTTGCACAAAAAAAATTTTGTATGGATTTTTCGAAATAATGGTCCGATCGCGCTGAAATTTGGCATGCGGGCATTATTTGGGCCCAGGAGTGATAATCTGAAAAAAAATTTGGAAAAAAATCCAAGATGGCGGCGACCCCGAACAAAAAGTCAAAATCCCAAGTAAGTTAAGCGAGCCCGAAGGGCGAGCTTCAGGCCGGGAGGCCGAAGGCCGACCCCGCGGAGGGCCGAAGGCCCGGAGCTTCACTCCCGGGGCCCAAGGGGGTCCCCGACCCCAGTAATTTTGGGCGAGGCCGAAGGCCTCGCTGCAGGAGGGCCGGAACATTACCAGAACCAATATAAATCTATGTTAAGCGAGCCCGAAGGGCGAGCTTCAGGGTGGGAGGCCGAAGGCCGACCTCGCGGAGGGCCGAAGGCCCGGAGCTTCACCCCGAGGGCCCAAGCGCGTCACCCCCAAGTAATTTAAAGCGAGGCCGAAGGCCGAGCTCCGAGCAAATCGAGCTACCAAGCGTTCAACAACCCCAGTATCTTAATAAGCCGAGCCTGAGGGCCGAAGGCCCGATGGCGAGGCGTCAAGCCCGCGAAGGCCGCAGGCCGAGCTCCGCGTAGGGCCGAAGGCCCGGAGCGTCACGATCGAGGTGCTCTCCGCGCGAGCCCGAGGGCCGAAGGCCCGACGGGCGAGCCCACGCGGTGAAACTACCCTTCCTAACTGTCTTAACAAGCGAACCGGAGGGCCGCAGGCCCGACGGTTCGCTTCGAACCCCAGCGAAGGCCGCAGGCCGAGCTCCGCGTAGGGCCGAAGGCCCGGAGCGTCCCATAGAGGCGCGGTAGCCTGCGAGGCCGGAGGCCGAGCTGCGAGAAAACAAAGCTTTTCTACGTATAATAAAACCTGTGTAACTATATAAGCTGAGCCTGAGGGCCGAAGGCCCGAAGGCGAAGCTTCGTAGCTGCGAAGGCCGAAGGCCGAGCTCCGCGTAGGGCCGAAGGCCCGAAGCGTCCAACACAGGCGCGCCAGCTCGCGAGGCCGAAGGCCGAGCTGCTTGAGTCCAGAACCCCCATGCTACTCAATGAAAAAGTGTAACATGAAAACGAATCGGAGGGCCGCAGGCCCGACGATTCGTTTCGACAACCTGCGAAGGCCGAAGGCCGAGCTCCGCGTAGGGCCGAAGGCCCGAAGCGTCCAACACAGGCGCGCCAGCTCGCGAGGCCGAAGGCCGAGCTGCAGGAGTCCAACGCATCCATGCTACTCAATGAAAAAGTGTAACATGAAAACGAATCGGAGGGCCGCAGGCCCGACGATTCGTTTCGACAATCTGCGAAGGCCGAAGGCCGAGCTCCGCGTAGGGCCGAAGGCCCGAAGCGTCCCTCAGAGGCCTGACAGCTCGCGAGGCCGAAGGCCGAGCTGCAGGAGTCCAGCTCAAAAGCCCAAAACTGCAACATAATTAAAAAATAATACAAAAACAATAATAAAAAAATTAAAGAAAATAAAAAATAAATCTCGAGTCCTCCACTCGTCCAGTCGACAAAAAGAGAGGCCCGCGAGGCCCTTGGGCCTCGCGCACAGAGCAAAAAACTAGTTAGTATTATATATAGCCGCAACCCGACTGATTGTTGTTGACATGGTTCTGTGGCTCACTGGGTGGGACCTACGGTCTATTGTCGTATACCATCGTGTAGGGTCTGGTCCCAAACAGGGAGGAAAAATCCGAAACCGGGTCTACCTCGAAAGACCGTCTTTTCGATCGACGGCCCGGCCAAACGGTAGGACCTGGGTGGGGGGTGGTCGACCAAATGTCATAGGGAACTGCTGGCAATTTTTGAAGCCGCAAAAATTTTTGGAAAAAAGTAAAAAAAAATTTGCACCCGATTTTCAAGTTGGTCTTTCGAGCCTGATTTTTTTGTGGCAGGACCTCTGGAGGTCCTAGAGTGAAAAAATATTTTTTTTGTAATTTTAAAATCCAAGATGGCCGCCGTAGGGCCCGTCAAAGTTTGTATGGCAACTTTTAAACGGGGGGAGATAGGTGGGGGGTGCTCGACCAAATATCATAGAGGACCCCGAGAGCTATCCGGTGAGAAAAAAAAATTGGCAAAAAACTTTTTTTTTTTTTTTCAAAAATTTCAAAATGATACTAGCGGGCCAGAAATCGCTGTGCTTAATAGTCGGGCCCCCGAGATTAGAAAAAAATTTTTTTTGGATTTTTTGCGCAAAAAAAAATTTGTATGGATTTTTCGAAATAATGATCCGAGCGCGCTAAAATTTTGCATAGGCACACTTTGGGGGCCCGAGAGTAATATTCTAAAAAAATTTTTGGGAAAAAATTCAAGATGGCGGCGCCCCGGGGCAAAAACAAAATTCATGGATCGGGCCAATTTTTTTTGCCCATTTTGAAACTGTTGATGAGCGTTTAGGCATTTGAAATTTTAACAGTATAATTTAATTAGGCTCTGGATTAGACAGGACGTATTTTTGACTTTCTAGAATTCAAGATGGCCGCCGTATGGGTGTTCAAACATTGTATGGGAACTTTTGAACGGAGAGAGATAGGTGTGGGGTGCTCGAACAAATGTCGTACAGTACCCCAAGAGCCATCAGGTGGATAAAAAAATTTTGCAAAAAAAATTTTTTTACTTTTTTTCAAAAAATTTTTTTTATCCGATCAATTTGGAAATCGCTGTGCGTAACTTTTGGGCTCTCCAGATTCTGAAAAAATTTTTTTTTAATTTTTTGCACAAAAAAAATTTTGTATGGATTTTTCGAAATAATGACCCGAGCGCGCTAAAATTTTGCATAGACGTACTTAGGAAGCCCAAAAGTAATGTTCGAAAAAAAAATTTGGAAAAAAATTCAAGATGGCGGCGCCCCGGGACAAAAACGAAAATTCATGGATCGGGCCAATTTTTTTTGCTCATTTTGAAACTGTTGTTGGGCTTTTAGGGTTCTGAAATTTTCACGGTAGGATAAGATTGGGCTTTTAATTGGACGAAAAGTGTTTTGGACTTTCTACAATTCAAGATGGCCGCTATATGGTCGTTCAAAGTTTGTATGGGAACTTTTGAACGGAGAGAGATAGGTGGGGGGTGCTTTAGCAAATCTCATAAAGGTTCTCAATACCTATTCAAAAAGTATTTTTTTGGATTTTTTGGACAAAAAAAAATTTGTATGGAATTTGCCTCTGAGAAAAAAGTTAGTATGGTAACTTTTCAACGGAGAGAGATAGGTGGGGGGTGCTTTAACAAATCTTATAGAAATTCTCAATAGCTATTCAAAAAATATTTTTTTGAATTTTTTGGACAAAAAAAAATTTGTATGGAATTTCCTCAGAGGCGCCCAGCTAAGGCCGAAAGCCGAGCTCCCAGTAGAACCGAAGGCCCAAAGCGTCGCATAGCGAGGCCGTAGGCCGAGCTGCCAGAGCCTAGCGCTCCCATGCTTAGTGCTTAGTGAGGGTGCTCTGTGCGAGTCTCGGTAAATTAAAATTAATAAAAAATCTATATCCACGCAACCATGGCCCAATCGCGGCTTGGTATATTAGCCATCGAACAATACATGAATTTTTGAAGTTATTGCTGAGTTTGCAGCTGCCAAAGTAAGAAAGAAGTAATTTTAATTGTATAACAACTCTTTTTCTCTCTTATTAATTATTGCGTTTTGTTATTTTTTCAATATAATAAATAATAATTTATCCATGTCCTGGATCATACAAATTTTATTGTCTTTGCTTTTTACTTTCTTTGGGGTGACAACCGGGTGCCACCCAAGATAGCTATGTCACAGTCAGGGGCTTACAAAACAGAGCCGCGGGAGGTCCAGAACATTGCCAGATCCAATATAAATCTGTTAGATAGACGGGATAGACTACTGTCTCAATTAACTGCTTTAATATAAGCGAACCGGATGGCCAATTATTCGGCTCGAATTTTGTCTGCAAAGGCCGCAAGCGGTTGTCCGCTCCGGATCTTAGGCCTTAATAATCCGAGTTCTAGGCAAAACTTTGAAGAGAGAGAGAGCGAGAGAGAGAGAGATGATTGTGTGATTGATTAGAAAATGTTCATTAATATAAAATGCAAGATCATCTTAGCCCACCAACATGAGCCAAGTTACTGGTAAAAATACCCTTAAGCGCTTATTTATATATTAATACCCTTTTAACCTAACCCTTTAACGGGAACGACTCGAAAAAATCGTCGGTTCAAGCCTCAACGCCATTACACAGTAGAAAATTTTCTGTACAAGAAAAAAATACATAAAGATAATGCTATGGGGTGGTCGTTTTTGAGACCGGTGCCCTGTAAGGGTTAATTTGATACCGGCCACACGCATTTATAAGCTACTTATAGTTGGAAATTTCTAAGAATTAACTTATGACACATTAGAAATGAGCCTTATATGTGTTAGTTTTTTAGTAAAACGTCCAACTTTGTCGCTTTCCATAAAGACGAGATTTCCTTGTATCTTCATATGAATAAACTGACAAAGCGGCTTTATGGCAAACGACAAAGGGGCGTTTTACTAAATTCACTCGCATATATATGACGTTAAGACTATCGGAAAACTGTTAGCCTTACCCTCATATTAATAAGGTTTAATCTATAACTGTCAAAAAAGTTAATTCTTAGAAATTTCCAACTATAATTGAATTACTACTAAGTACGTACTTATTACACATATTACATAGGTACCTACTTACAAATGTTTTCGTACAAAAATATTTATTGTTAAATGCCTATACCTATCTATCGAACTATTAAATTTTCTTAAACATCCAATGAAATATTGTTGTTATGTTCCTTATAATAGGCTGCGAAGTATGACGTTTTATTCAGATGCGACTAAGGACTAAGGAAGTTTGTTATAGTTTAAAAACTTAAGAAAGTCACCTGCTGTATGTGTGAGTCACGTATTCGAATAGAGAACACAAATGTTTAAAATTAGTACACAAACAAAACAAACGCCTATTCGAACACATTACTCACACATACAACAGGTGACTTTCTTAAGTTTTTCACCTATAATGGAATTTAATACAAATCTTGAAAGCCTAGGCCGGCTGTTAGGCATGTTTGAGAAAATCACTATACATACCTCGGCCAGAAATATGGGATTGCCCGGGAATAAAATTTTATAATGTATCATTGCTATATGTTTATTCTTTCTCTATTAAATACATACTGTTCCTAATTTATTTATGAATAGGTGCTATAATATTATAAGCATCAATTATGAACCTCCTTATTTTTAAGTAATATTATTATTGAAATAAAAAAAGAATCAAACTTAATTTCTGTCTTGAATGGTTTTACTCCTCACATAGGATTAGGGGTTTACAATAAAATCAAAACATAACACACAACTCCGGTATCTCGTAAGAACCCAAGACTACTTTTCCATTAACCCATTGAGTGCCAAAGGTAAACGGTGGTTAGAAATCGGTGGCCACCATATAAATGGCCTGCTTCTACGCATTATTGCGTAGCTGGCATCAATTTTAAAAAGTACTTCATGAATGCCAATGTCCGCAGTACTATGTAGACGTAATATTGCGTAGAGTGGCACCAACTAAAAATATTTATTAAGTCATTCAACGTAACATTGCGTAGACGTGAGAATGCGTATGTTGGCATCACATTTTAATTTTTTCTTTCCTGCTTGCTTCTGTATTGTTAAATGATGAACTTCCTGCCGCTATTCTACCCCTTTAACTAGAATACTTTCACCATTTTACCTATAATTGTTACATATCAGTGACATATATGTTTGGGGCCAAGCGCATGTGACGACATTCTGTCGGACACGATTGGATGTCGCCACATACGTTCGTATTCTTTCCGATCCGGGCCGTTTGGTAGAAATAGTGCTTCAACAATTTAAAAAAACCGGCCAAGTGCGAGTGGGACTCGCGCGCGAAGGGTTCCGTACCATAATCAATTTATTATTTAAAAAATACAGTTAAATCAACCTACCTCAAAAACTACAGGAGATAATTTAATCAAACCAAAAATCGTTGATAGAGTTTATTAATGTGCATAACATATTTTTTTTTTTGAATTTTGTATAGCGTACTTTAAAACTTAGAGGGGGGGGGCATTTTTCAGACTTTGAGAGCTGATATCTCGATTTGCTTAAATAAAAATTAGATTTATAAACGTTCATATCATTTTCAAAGACCTTTCTATTAATATCCCACACGCTTATATACAACTAAATTAATTTTTCTGTCCCTCAGTTACATGTATGGAGGGCCCCCACCCCAATGGTTTTTTTTTACAATTTAGTATCATAATCCTGTAGCGGTTCATACAACACATATGCTTACCAAATTTCGTTACTGTAGCATTCATAGTTTCCGAGTAAACCGGCTGTGACAGACGGACAGACGGACATGACGAATCTATAAGGGTTCCGTTTTTGCCATTTTGGCTACGGAACCCTAAAAACCGGCGAAGTGCGAGTCGAACTCGGGCGCAAAGGATTCTGTACAATTATCAATTTATCATTAAAAAATACAGTAAATAGACCTTCTTCAAAAACTATAAGATATAATTTAATCAAAGCAAAAATCGTTGAAAGAGTTTATGTTTATTTTTAAACCTTCATATCATTTTCAAAGACTTTTCTTTCTATGATACCCCACACGTTAATATACATCTAAAAAAAATCTATCCCTCCGTTAAGGTGCGTTCAAACCAAAAGAGCATTCGCTGTTCTATCCCCCGTTCTACGAAATCAACCAATCACGTTTTGTGTAGCGATCGAATTTCGTAGAGTGGGGACTCTACGAAATTCGATTAGAACAGCGAATGCTCTTTTGGTTTGAACGCACCTTTACCTGTATGTAGGGCCCCAATCCCCATTTTTTTACTATATAATGTTATATCATAATTCTGCGCGGTTCATACAACACATATCCTTACCAAATTTCTTTACTGTAGCATTTATAGTTTCCGAGTAAATCGGCTGTGACAGAGGGATAGATAGACATGATGAATTTATAAGGGTTACGGAACCCTATAAACTTGAAAACAGTAATGGCATCATGTATCGCTATAGTTACTTATCGTGTAGCTAAATAGAGAGAGATGTAAAATTGTTCAAATCCAAGAAATAATGTACCTACCTAACGAATTGTCATAAAAATGACAAATATCAGAATCATACCCTGATCACTATTTAATATAATAATACAACACTAAAACAACATAACAATAACATCATTCAATTAATTAACAATCAGACTTTTGCAGACATTAAATTTAACTTTTCAAGGCACGTAATAGTTTTTGCCATTTGTGTATAAATGGACATAGTTACACGATTACATTCCCTTGACAGAAAGTTTTGATTACTTATGTGAGTTGGAATTATCGTATCATTACGTCCAAATCTTCTCCTGAAAACTCACAACTGTTGTTACACGAAACAAGCAGCAAAGTCAAAAATATAGGAGTGAAAAATTGTCTGCCCATAGGAAATTTGAATTTGTGGTGACGGCAGTAAGAATACATTTGTCATCACCCCAACTCCTCCTGCGGGTGTCGTAAAAGTCGACTAAGGGATTGAAGTGTCACTGACAATTTACAAGATTGATGATGGGCAGCAGCGTCATCATAGTGGACACATTACTGCGATCGCCAATCCGCTTGCCCAGCGTGGCGATTAGGGGCATTTACCTCCTAATGCGTCTATACGCAAAGTTAATAGGAGAGGCCTACGTCCAGCAGTGGACTAACATAGGCTGATGATGAAAAATGATGAAAAAAAACAGATATCAGAAAACTGCCAACTGATATCGAAAGTGCGTTACCCAACGAGTAAAATTGTATTAATAACTTTTTCTAAATAGATGGAGTAATATTAAAAATACTAAGTTAAAACGCTCCCATACATTTAGTATGACGACTAGCCTTAAAAAATGTCGGATGTCATAACATAAAACTGTTAGAGATTCGTTATTTGTACGAATACATTGTAATAAAATAATAATACTACCGTTTATGAAATAATTAATCTAACATTTATTCATAAATAAAAAAATATTCGTATTAAACTACTCTTTGAAAGAACGGTTACGTACTAAATGTATGGAAGGGTTTGAAGTTAATATATGAAATATCTCTGATTTTATTTCAAAGAAGTTATTAGTGTAATTTTACTCGTTGGGTAACGTACTTTTGATATCAGTTAGAAGTTTTCTGGTATCTGCTATAATTACGGAATTATGGCCTGGCAACACTTAACGATTACACCCTGTATAGTAGGTATTAGTTACTTACTGTACAATCAGTAAAGAACATTTTTTTTCTTGCCGATTGTACAGTTGCTACTTACTATACGTTGATTCTTAAGAAATGATGGGCTCTTTCCAGTTTTCAGTGGGCAGTTTCCAGGCATAATCACAGGCACAGGCACGGGATCCCCCTCCCCCCTTTTCGAGAAGAGAATTTCATTTGCCATAATTTTTTTGCCATCCTATTCAAACAGCATAATATTGCATACTTTATTGTTTACTATAATAACCATTTACCAGAAACTTTACTTCCGTTACATTCAATTTCCATAGTGTTATTTGTCAGAGTCATCGAAATTCGTATTTATCACATGCAATATTATATCATCATTTTGTCATCCAAATTAGCTGCTAGAAAAGTAAATTTTTACGAGTATAATGTTATTTGTCCGAATCATCAAAATCCGTGTCATCACCTGGAAAATAAAACTACTTGGAAAGTAGGTTAGGTTAGAATTGTGAACTCCTGGAAAATGAAATTGCTATTAGAATGTAGGTTAGGTTTGAACTTTGGCCCCTTAAAAAAAATTAAACTGATGTCTGACAATAGGTTAGGTTAGGTTTGAATTGTGACCCTCCAAAACATGAAACTGCTGTCAGACAATAGGTTAGGTTAGGTTAGAATTGCGACCCTCCACAACATGAAACTGCTGTCAGACAATAGGTTAGGTTAGAATAGAACTGCGACCCTCCACAACATGAAACTGCTGTCAGACAATAGGTTAAGTTAGAATAGAACTGCGACCCTCCACAACATGAAACTGCTGTCAGACAATAGGTTAGGTTAGGTTAGAACTGCGACCCTCCACAACATGAAACTGCTGTCAGACAATAGGTTAGATAAGGTTAGAACTGTGACCCCCCACAAAATGAAACTGCTGTCAGACAATAGGTTAGGTTAGGTTAGAACTGTGACCCCCCACAAAATGAAACTGCTGTCAGACAATAGGTTGGGTTAGAACTGCGACCCTCCACAACATGAAACTGCTGTCAGACAAAAGGTTAGGTTAAGTTAGAACTGCGACCCTCCACAACATGAAACTGCTGTCAGACAATAGGTTAGGTTAGGTTAAAACTGTGACCTCCTACAAAATGAAACTGCTGTCAGACAATAGGTTAGGTTAGGTTAGAACTGTGACCCCTTAAAAAATTAAACAGCCATCAGAAAGAAAGGTAGGTGGGGTTAGAACTGTGACAACTTAAATTTTGGCATAATGAATATTATGTTAAATAACTGTCGGGTAAACAATAAAAAGGCACACCACCGCTCTCCTCCCTTCCCATCGCAGAATCCAACGCCTAGGCAAAACTTTTTTAAACTGTAGCACAAAAAATATTTTCTTTCGGCCTCTTACCTCACAACATAAGAGCCGCCGCGAGGCCCTCGGGCCTCGCGCACAGAGCAAAAAACTAGTTAGTATTATATATAGCCGCAACCCGACTGATTGTTGTTGACATAGTTCTGTGGCTCCCTGGGTGGGACCTATGGTCTCGTGTCGTATACCATTGTATAGGGTCTGGTCCCAAACAGGGAGGAAAAATCCGAAACCGGGTCTACCTCGAAAGACCGTCTTTTCGATCGACGGCCCGGCCAAACGGTAGGACCTGGGTGGGGGGTGGTCGACCAAATGTCATAGGGAACTGCCGGCAGTTTTTGAAGCCGCAAAAATTTTTGGAAAAAAGTAAAAAAAATTTTGCACCCGATTTTCAAGTTGGTCCTTCGAGCCTGATTTTTTTGTGGCAGGACCTCTAGAGGTTCTAGAGTAGAAAAATATTTTTTTTGTAATTTTAAAATCCAAGATGGCCGCCGTAGGGCCCGTCAAAGTTTGTATGGCAGCTTTTAAACGGGGGGAGATAGGTGGGGGGTGCTCGAGCAAATGTCATAGAGGACCCCGAGAGCTATCCGGTGAGAAAAAAAAATTGGCAAAAAACTTTTTTTTTTTTTTTCAAAAATTTCAAAATGATACTAGCGGGCCAGAAATCGCTGTGCTTAATAGTCGGGCCCCCGAGATTAGAAAAAAATTTTTTTTGGATTTTTTGCGCAAAAAAAAAATTGTATGGATTTTTCGAAATAATGATCTGAGCGCGCTTTAATTTTGCATAGGCACACTTTGGGGGCCCGAGAGTAATATTCTAAAAAAAATTTTTGGAAAAAATTCAAGATGGCGGCGCCCCGGGGCAAAAACAAAATTCATGGATCGGGCCAATTTTTTTGCCCATTTTAAAACTGTTGATGAGCGTTTAGGGTTTTGAAATTTTATCAGTATGATAAAGTTGGGCTCTGAATTGGACAGAAAGTATTTTGGACTTTCTAGAATTCAAGATGGCCGCCGTATGGGTGTTCAAACTTTGTATGGGAACTTTTGAACGGAGAGAGATAGGTGGAGGGAGCTCGAACAAATGTCGTACAGTACCCCAAGAGCCATCAGATGGACAAAAAATTTTAGCAAAAAAAAATTTTTTACTTTTTTCAAATTTTTTTTTTTATCTGATCTGTTCGGAAATCGCTGTGCGTGATATTTGGGCTCTCCAGATTCCGAAAAAAATTTTTTTGGATCTTTTGCACAAAAAAAATTTTGTATGGATTTTTCGAAATAATGACCCGAGCGCGCTTAAATTTTGCATAGATGTACTCGGGAGGCCCAAAAGTAATATTCGAAAAAAAAATTTGGAAAAAAATTCAAGATGGCGGCGCCCCGGGACAAAAACGAAAATTCATGGATCGGGCCAATTTTTTTTGCTCATTTTGAAACTGTTGTTGGGCTCTTAGGATTCTGAAATTTTCACGGTAGGATAATATTGGGCTCTTTATTGGACAAAAAGGGTTTTGGACTTTCTAATTTTCAAGATGGCCGCCATATGGTCGTTCAAAGTTTGTATGGCAACTTTTGAACGGAGAGAGATAGGTGGGGGGTGCTTTGACAAATATCATAGAGATTCTCAATAGCTATTCAAAAAATATTTTTTTGAATTTTTTGGACAAAAAAATATTTGTATGGAATTTCCTCAGAGGCGCCCAGCTAAGGCCGAAAGCCGAGCTCCCTGTAGAACCGAAGGCCCAAAGCGTCGCATAGCGAGGCCGTAGGCCGAGCTGCCAGAGCCTAGCGCTCCCATGCTACATAATGGATTAGTGAGGGTAGTCTCGGTAAATTAAAATTAATAAAAAAAAATTATATCCACGCAACCATGGCCCAATCGCGGCTTGGTATATTAGCCATCGAACAATATATGAATTTTTGAAGTTATTGCTGAGTTTGCAGCTGCCAAAATAAGAAAGAAGTAATTTTAATTGTATAACAACTCTTTTTCTCTGTTATTAATTATTGCGTTTTGTTATTTTTTCAATATAATAAATAATAATTTATCCATGTCCTGGATCATACAAATTTTATTGTCCTTGCTTTATACTTTCTTTGGGGTGACAACCGAGTGCCACCCAAGATAGCTATGTCACAGTCAGGAGCTTACAAAACAGAGCCGCGGGAGGTTCAGAACATTGCCAGATCCAATATAAATCTATTAGATAGACGGGGTAGACTACTGTCTCAATTAACTGCTTTAGTATAAGCGAACCGGATGGCCAATTATTCGGCTCGAATTTTGTCTGCGAAGGCCGCAAGCGGTTGTCCGCTCTGGATCTTAGGCCTTAATAATCAGAGTTCTAGGCAAAACTTTCAAGAGAGAGAGAGAGAGAGAGAGAGATGATTGTGTGATTGATTAGAAAATGTTCATTAATATAAAATGCAGGATCATCTTAGCCCACCAACATGAGCCAAGTTACTGGCAAAAATACCCTTAAGCGCTTATTTATATATTAATACCCTTTTAACCTAACCCTTTAACGGGAACGACTCGAAAAAATCGTCGGTTCAAGCCTCAACGCCATTACACAGTACAAAAAATTCTGTACAAGAAAAATATACATAAAGATAATGCTATGGGGTGGTCGTTTTTGAGACCGGTGCCCTGTAAGGGTTAATTTGATACCAGCCACACGCATTTTATAAGCTACTTATAGTTGGAAATTTCTAAGAATTAACTTATGACACATTAGAAATGAGCCTTATACGAGTTAGTTTTTTAGTAAAACGTCCCACTTTGTCGCTTTCCATAAAGACGAGATTTCCTTGTATCTTCATATGAATAAACTGACAAAGCGGCTTTATGGCAAACGACAAAGGGGGCGTTTTATTAAACTCACTCGCATATATATGACGTTAAGACTATCGGAAAAACGGTTAGCTTTACCCTCATAACTATTAATAAGGTTTAATCTATAACTGTCAAAAAAGTTAATTCTTAGAAATTTCCAACTATAATTGAATTACTACTAAGTACGTACTTATTACACATATTACATAGGTACCTACTTACAAATGTTTTCGTACAAAAATATTTATTTTTAAATGCCTATACCTATCTATAGAACTATTGAATTTTCTCAAACATACAATGAAATATTGTTGTTATGTTCCGTATAATAGGCTGCGAAGTATGACGTTTTATTCAGATGCGACTAAGGACTACAAGGAAGTTTGTTAATGGAATTGAATATAAATCTTGAAAGCCTAGGCCGGCTGTTAGGCATGTTTGAGAAAAGTACTATACGAGTACATACCTCGGCCAGAAATATGGGATTGCTCGGATATAAAATGTTATAATGTATCATTGCTATAATATTATGTTTATTCTTTTTTATGAACTACCTACTGTTCCTAATTTATTGATGGATAGGTGCTATACTATAATGTATAATTATAAATTTATGATGTATAATTGCAATATTGTAGCACCTATTCATCAATAATTTAGAAACAGTAATTAAAAGAAAAATAATAATGATAATAATAGCAATCATATTAATTATTTTTCTTTTAACTACTGTTCCTAATTTATTGATGAATATGTGCTCTAATATTATGAGCATTATGTATGAACCTCCTGATTTTTAGGTAATATAATTATTTAAAATAAACAAACTTTATGAGTATCTGTCTGGAATGGTTTTACTGCTCACATAGGATTAGGTTAATTAGTTTCATGTATTCAAATCTGTTATACTTTGACGCCTAAAAACAAAAGAAAGGTGCTTTGCAGGCTAAGGCCTGACATTTTGTATGGAAATCCTTTAAATCATTGTTCGCTCGTAGAACCCGAAACTACGTACAGGTGTAGTGAGAAATTACTTGCCTTCGGAAACGTTCGTAAACACATGCTGTTTCAGGCAGTGTCACCGAGTCTGACTGAAGTAGCATGACAGCTATTACTGTCAGTCTCAGTGAGATAGACTGAAACAGCATGACGTTGACGAACGTTTCCGAAGGCATGTCATTTCTCACTACATCTGTACTTCCTTGATTGATTTGAGGTTCGTCATGTAAACATTTCATTGCAAGTTTGAAAAAATATAACAACTTATATAAATTAAACGAACTTTATTTCTGTCTTGAATGGGTTTACTGCTCACATAGGATTAGGGTTTTAATCCAAAGGGGGGACGCAGCCAGCATTATAGGAGCTCTCCCGCAAGGTTCGGATCTCGGTGACCTCAAGTAAGTACTTACTTTTTGTAAGCATCTTCGTGTATTTACCTATTGTCTTCTATGTTTTTCATGAAATAAAAAATATAAATAAAATACAAACCACTACTCAACATCTACTCATATAATAATGCTTATTAAAATATACAACAAATAATTTATATTTAAATCAAAAACAAACAAAACGAATTGGCATTGCCATTCAGCGAGACAACGCAGCCAGCCTTATGGGCACTTTGCCCAGTGGCAGTGATGTGGGAGACATTTGTATATATAGTTTAGGTCCCCGTAGTTCTTAAGGTAGGTTTAGTTTAGCATAGTATAGTTTATGTTTTTATTTTTATTTTTGTTACTTACATTGTTTTAATTCTATGTATAAAATTTATATTTAAAGTATGTTTGTAACACCACATAGAATGTAGTACCATGATCTAACAAGCTAAGGCTGATGAAGGCTTAAACAAATTGTAGGTATACTTATAGTTCGAGAAATATAAATTGAATGTTTATTTTTACTATAATGTAGGTAGAAAGTTACCAATTTATATTTCACGAACTATACATAATATGTGATTCGCTGTTGCACTTTTAAGTTCATCAGAATATTCTCATAAGAATCTGGTATCTGGTAAGAACCCAAGAGTATTTTTCCATTAATGTATCTAATGTTGTGTAATAATATTTTGACAGGCATTCTCTGGGCTACAATTTTAAATGACACAGTTGTCCTTGTAGGCATAGGTGAGTGCTTGCATAAACTACTTGCCTTTCATGAAGTTTTTCTGTTATCAGTGATATATGATCCGGGCCGAGACAAGTCGCCGGACACGATCCGATATCGCCACAATACGTTCGTATTCTTTGCAATCCGGGCCGTTTGGTGGAAATAGTGCTTCAATAATTAAAAAAAACCGGCCAAGTGCGAGTCGGACTCGCGCGCGAAGGGTTCCGTACCGTAATCAATATATTATTAAAAAATACAGTTAAATCAACCTACCTCAAAAACTACAGGAGATAATTTAATCAAACCAAAAATCGTTGATAGAGTTTATTAATGTGCATAACATATATTTTTTTAGAATTTCGTATAGCGTAGTTTAAAAATTAGAGGGGGGGGACATTTTTCAGACTTTGAGAGCTGATATCTCGAAAATGATTTGCTTAAATAAAAATGAGATGTATAAACGTTCATATCATTTTCAAAGACCTTTCTATTAATACCCCACACGCTTATATACAACTAAAATATTTTTTCTATCAGTATCTCAGTTACATGTATGGAGGGCCCCCACCCCAATGGTTTTTTTTACAATTTAGTATCATAATCCTGTAGCGGTTCATACAACACATATCCTTGCCAAATTTCGTTACTGTCGCATTTATAGTTTCCGAGTAAATCGGCTGTGACAGACGGACAAACGGACAGACGGACAGACGAGAAATAATGTACCTAACGAATTGTCATATAAAGGACTAATATCAGAATCATACCCTGATCATTATTTAATATAATAATACAACATTAAAACAACATAACAATAACATCATTCAATTAATTAACCGCCGTGTGGTGACGGCAGTAAGAATACATTTGTCACCACCCCAACTCCTCCTGCGGGTGTCGTAAGAGTCGACTAAGGGATTAAAGTGTCACTGACCATTCTACAAGATTGATGATGGGCAGCAGCGTCATCATAGTGGACACATTACTGCGATCGCCAATCCGCTTGCCCAGCGTGGCGATTATGGGCATTTACATCCTAATGCGTCTATACGCATAGTTAATAGGAGAGGCCTACGTCCAGCAGTGGACTAACATAGGCTGATGATGAAAAATGATGAAAAAAAAACAGATATCAGAAAACTGCCAACTGATATCGAAAGTGCGTTAGTTACCCAACGAGTAAAATTGTATTAATAACTTTTTATAAATAGATGGAGTAATATTAAAAATACTAAGTTAAAACGACGTACGACGACTAGCCTTAAAAAATGTCGGATGTCATAACATAAAACTGTTAGAGATTCGTTACTTGTACGAATACATTGTAATAAAATAATAATACTACCGTTTATGAAATAATTATTCTAATAATTATTCATAAATAAAAAAATATTCGTATTAAACTACTCTTTGAATTAACGGTTACGTACTAAATGTATGGAAGGGTTTGAAGTTAATATTTGAAATATCTCTGATTTTATTTCAAAGAAGTTATTAGTGTAATTTTACTCGTTGGGTAACGTACTTTCGATATCAGTTAGAAGTTTTCTGGTATCTGCCATAATTACGGAATTATGGCCTGGCAACACTTAACGATTACACCCTGTATAGTAGGTATTAGTTACTTACTGTACAATCAGTAAAGAACATTTTTTTCCTTGCCGATTGCTACTTACTATACGTTGATTCTTTAGAAATGATGGGCTCCTTCCAGTTTGCAGTGGGCAGTTTCCAGACATACTCACAGCCCCCCCCCCCCCCCCCTTTCGAGAACAGAATTTCATTTGCCATAAATTTATTTTCCATCCTATTCAAACAGCATAATATTGCATACTTTATTGTTTACTATAATAACCATTTACCAGAAACTTTACTTCCCTTAAATTCAATTTCCATAGTGTTATTTGTCAGAGTCATCGAAATTCGTATTTATCACATGCAATATTATATCATCATTTTGTCATCCAAATTAGCTACTAGAAAAGTCAATTTTTATAATATTATTTGTCCGAATCATCGAAATCCGTGTCATCACCTGGAAAATGAAACTACTTGGAAAGTAGGTTAGGTTAGGTTAGAATTGTGAACTTCTGGAAAATGAAATTGCTATTAGAATGTAGGTTAGGTTTGAACTGTGGCCCCTTAGAAAATTAAACTGATGTCTGACAATAGGTTAGGTTAGGTTTGAACTGTGACCCCTTAGAAAATGAAACTGCTATCAGACAGTAGGTTAGGTTAGATTAGAAATGTGACCCCTGGAAAAATAAACTACTATCAGAATGTAGGTTAAGTTAGGTACCATTCACAAAATGAAACTGCGGTCATACAATAGGTTAGGTTAGGTTTGAACCATGACCCCTTAGAAAATGAAACTGCTATCAGAAAGTAGGTTATGTTAGAACTGTAAACACTTGGAAAATGAAATTGCTATTAGAATGTAGGTTAGGTTTGAACTGTGACGCCTTAGAAAATGAAACTGCTATCAGACAGTAGGTTAGGTTAGGTAAGAACTGTGACCCCTCAGAACATTAAACTGTCATCAGGAAGTAGAAAATGTTAGAACTGTGATCCTCCACAACATGAAACTGCTGTCAGACAATAGGTTAGGTTAGGTTAGAACTGTGACCCCCCAACAAAACGAAACTGCTGTCAGACAATAGGTTAGGTTAGGTTAGAACTGCGACCCTCCACAACATGAAACTGCTGTCAGACAATAGGTTAGGTTAGGTTAGAACTGCGACCCTCCACGACATGAAACGGCTGTCAGACAATAGGTTAGGTTAGGTTAGAACTGCGACCCTCCACAACATGAAACTGCTGTCAGACAATAGGTTAGGTTAGGTTAGAACTGCGACCCCCCCACAAAATTAAACTGCTGTCAGACAATAGGTTAGGTTAGAACTGCGACCCTCCACAACATGAAACTGCTGTCAGACAAAAGGTTAGGTTAAGTTAGAACTGCGACCCTCCACAACATGAAACTGCTGTCAGACAATAGGTTAGGTTAGGTTAGAACTGTGACCCCTTAAAAAATTAAACTGCCATCAGAAAGTAAGGTAGGTTGAGTTAGAACTGTGACAACTTAAATTTTGGCATAATGAATATTATGTTAAATAACCGTCGGGTAAACAATAAAAAGGCACACCACCGCTCTCCTCCCTTCCCATCGCAGAATCCAACGCCTAGGCAAATTTTTTTAAACTGTAAGTCAAAATTCGAATTTGCCAGCCCCATGCCTCCCCAAATAAGAGCCGCCGCGAGGCCCTCGGGCCTCGCGCACAAAAAAATAACTAGTTAGTATTATATATAGCCGCAACCCGACTGATTGTTGTTGACATAGTTCTGTGGCTCCCTGGGTGGGACCTATGGTCTCGTGTCGTATACCATTGTATAGGGTCTGGTCCCAAACAGGGAGGAAAAATCCGAAACCGGGTCTACCTCGAAAGACCGTCTTTTCGATCGACGGCCCGGCCAAACGGTAGGACCTGGGTGGGGGGTGGTCGACCAAATGTCATAGGGAACTGCCGGCAGTTTTTGAAGCCGCAAAAATTTTTGGAAAAAAGTAAAAAAAATTTTGCACCCGATTTTCAAGTTGGTCCTTCGAGCCTGATTTTTTTGTGGCAGGACCTCTAGAGGTTCTAGAGTAGAAAAATATTTTTTTTGTAATTTTAAAATCCAAGATGGCCGCCGTAGGGCCCGTCAAAGTTTGTATGGCAGCTTTTAAACGGGGGGAGATAGGTGGGGGGTGCTCGAGCAAATGTCATAGAGGACCCCGAGAGCTATCCGGTGAGAAAAAAAAAATTGGCAAAAAACTTTTTTTTTTTTTTTTCAAAAATTTCAAAATGATACTAGCGGGCCAGAAATCGCTGTGCTTAATAGTCGGGCCCCCGAGATTAGAAAAAAATTTTTTTTGGATTTTTTGCGCAAAAAAAAAAATTGTATGGATTTTTCGAAATAATGATCTGAGCGCGCTTTAATTTTGCATAGGCACACTTTGGGGGCCCGAGAGTAATATTCTAAAAAAAATTTTTGGAAAAAATTCAAGATGGCGGCGCCCCGGGGCAAAAACAAAATTCATGGATCGGGCCAATTTTTTTGCCCATTTTAAAACTGTTGATGAGCGTTTAGGGTTTTGAAATTTTATCAGTATGATAAAGTTGGGCTCTGAATTGGACAGAAAGTATTTTGGACTTTCTAGAATTCAAGATGGCCGCCGTATGGGTGTTCAAACTTTGTATGGGAACTTTTGAACGGAGAGAGATAGGTGGAGGGAGCTCGAACAAATGTCGTACAGTACCCCAAGAGCCATCAGATGGACAAAAAATTTTAGCAAAAAAAAATTTTTTACTTTTTTCAAATTTTTTTTTTTATCTGATCTGTTCGGAAATCGCTGTGCGTGATATTTGGGCTCTCCAGATTCCGAAAAAAATTTTTTTGGATCTTTTGCACAAAAAAAATTTTGTATGGATTTTTCGAAATAATGACCCGAGCGCGCTTAAATTTTGCATAGATGTACTCGGGAGGCCCAAAAGTAATATTCGAAAAAAAAATTTGGAAAAAAATTCAAGATGGCGGCGCCCCGGGACAAAAACGAAAATTCATGGATCGGGCCAATTTTTTTTGCTCATTTTGAAACTGTTGTTGGGCTCTTAGGATTCTGAAATTTTCACGGTAGGATAATATTGGGCTCTTTATTGGACAAAAAGGGTTTTGGACTTTCTAATTTTCAAGATGGCCGCCATATGGTCGTTCAAAGTTTGTATGGCAACTTTTGAACGGAGAGAGATAGGTGGGGGGTGCTTTGACAAATATCATAGAGATTCTCAATAGCTATTCAAAAAATATTTTTTTGAATTTTTTGGACAAAAAAATATTTGTATGGAATTTCCTCAGAGGCGCCCAGCTAAGGCCGAAAGCCGAGCTCCCTGTAGAACCGAAGGCCCAAAGCGTCGCATAGCGAGGCCGTAGGCCGAGCTGCCAGAGCCTAGCGCTCCCATGCTACATAATGGATTAGTGAGGGTAGTCTCGGTAAATTAAAATTAATAAAAAAAAATTATATCCACGCAACCATGGCCCAATCGCGGCTTGGTATATTAGCCATCGAACAATATATGAATTTTTGAAGTTATTGCTGAGTTTGCAGCTGCCAAAATAAGAAAGAAGTAATTTTAATTGTATAACAACTCTTTTTCTCTGTTATTAATTATTGCGTTTTGTTATTTTTTCAATATAATAAATAATAATTTATCCATGTCCTGGATCATACAAATTTTATTGTCCTTGCTTTATACTTTCTTTGGGGTGACAACCGAGTGCCACCCAAGATAGCTATGTCACAGTCAGGAGCTTACAAAACAGAGCCGCGGGAGGTTCAGAACATTGCCAGATCCAATATAAATCTATTAGATAGACGGGGTAGACTACTGTCTCAATTAACTGCTTTAGTATAAGCGAACCGGATGGCCAATTATTCGGCTCGAATTTTGTCTGCGAAGGCCGCAAGCGGTTGTCCGCTCTGGATCTTAGGCCTTAATAATCAGAGTTCTAGGCAAAACTTTCAAGAGAGAGAGAGAGAGAGAGAGAGATGATTGTGTGATTGATTAGAAAATGTTCATTAATATAAAATGCAGGATCATCTTAGCCCACCAACATGAGCCAAGTTACTGGCAAAAATACCCTTAAGCGCTTATTTATATATTAATACCCTTTTAACCTAACCCTTTAACGGGAACGACTCGAAAAAATCGTCGGTTCAAGCCTCAACGCCATTACACAGTACAAAAAATTCTGTACAAGAAAAATATACATAAAGATAATGCTATGGGGTGGTCGTTTTTGAGACCGGTGCCCTGTAAGGGTTAATTTGATACCAGCCACACGCATTTTATAAGCTACTTATAGTTGGAAATTTCTAAGAATTAACTTATGACACATTAGAAATGAGCCTTATACGAGTTAGTTTTTTAGTAAAACGTCCCACTTTGTCGCTTTCCATAAAGACGAGATTTCCTTGTATCTTCATATGAATAAACTGACAAAGCGGCTTTATGGCAAACGACAAAGGGGGCGTTTTATTAAACTCACTCGCATATATATGACGTTAAGACTATCGGAAAAACGGTTAGCTTTACCCTCATAACTATTAATAAGGTTTAATCTATAACTGTCAAAAAAGTTAATTCTTAGAAATTTCCAACTATAATTGAATTACTACTAAGTACGTACTTATTACACATATTACATAGGTACCTACTTACAAATGTTTTCGTACAAAAATATTTATTTTTAAATGCCTATACCTATCTATAGAACTATTGAATTTTCTCAAACATACAATGAAATATTGTTGTTATGTTCCGTATAATAGGCTGCGAAGTATGACGTTTTATTCAGATGCGACTAAGGACTACAAGGAAGTTTGTTAATGGAATTGAATATAAATCTTGAAAGCCTAGGCCGGCTGTTAGGCATGTTTGAGAAAAGTACTATACGAGTACATACCTCGGCCAGAAATATGGGATTGCTCGGATATAAAATGTTATAATGTATCATTGCTATAATATTATGTTTATTCTTTTTTATGAACTACCTACTGTTCCTAATTTATTGATGGATAGGTGCTATACTATAATGTATAATTATAAATTTATGATGTATAATTGCAATATTGTAGCACCTATTCATCAATAATTTAGAAACAGTAATTAAAAGAAAAATAATAATGATAATAATAGCAATCATATTAATTATTTTTCTTTTAACTACTGTTCCTAATTTATTGATGAATATGTGCTCTAATATTATGAGCATTATGTATGAACCTCCTGATTTTTAGGTAATATAATTATTTAAAATAAACAAACTTTATGAGTATCTGTCTGGAATGGTTTTACTGCTCACATAGGATTAGGTTAATTAGTTTCATGTATTCAAATCTGTTATACTTTGACGCCTAAAAACAAAAGAAAGGTGCTTTGCAGGCTAAGGCCTGACATTTTGTATGGAAATCCTTTAAATCATTGTTCGCTCGTAGAACCCGAAACTACGTACAGGTGTAGTGAGAAATTACTTGCCTTCGGAAACGTTCGTAAACACATGCTGTTTCAGGCAGTGTCACCGAGTCTGACTGAAGTAGCATGACAGCTATTACTGTCAGTCTCAGTGAGATAGACTGAAACAGCATGACGTTGACGAACGTTTCCGAAGGCATGTCATTTCTCACTACATCTGTACTTCCTTGATTGATTTGAGGTTCGTCATGTAAACATTTCATTGCAAGTTTGAAAAAATATAACAACTTATATAAATTAAACGAACTTTATTTCTGTCTTGAATGGGTTTACTGCTCACATAGGATTAGGGTTTTAATCCAAAGGGGGGACGCAGCCAGCATTATAGGAGCTCTCCCGCAAGGTTCGGATCTCGGTGACCTCAAGTAAGTACTTACTTTTTGTAAGCATCTTCGTGTATTTACCTATTGTCTTCTATGTTTTTCATGAAATAAAAAATATAAATAAAATACAAACCACTACTCAACATCTACTCATATAATAATGCTTATTAAAATATACAACAAATAATTTATATTTAAATCAAAAACAAACAAAACGAATTGGCATTGCCATTCAGCGAGACAACGCAGCCAGCCTTATGGGCACTTTGCCCAGTGGCAGTGATGTGGGAGACATTTGTATATATAGTTTAGGTCCCCGTAGTTCTTAAGGTAGGTTTAGTTTAGCATAGTATAGTTTATGTTTTTATTTTTATTTTTGTTACTTACATTGTTTTAATTCTATGTATAAAATTTATATTTAAAGTATGTTTGTAACACCACATAGAATGTAGTACCATGATCTAACAAGCTAAGGCTGATGAAGGCTTAAACAAATTGTAGGTATACTTATAGTTCGAGAAATATAAATTGAATGTTTATTTTTACTATAATGTAGGTAGAAAGTTACCAATTTATATTTCACGAACTATACATAATATGTGATTCGCTGTTGCACTTTTAAGTTCATCAGAATATTCTCATAAGAATCTGGTATCTGGTAAGAACCCAAGAGTATTTTTCCATTAATGTATCTAATGTTGTGTAATAATATTTTGACAGGCATTCTCTGGGCTACAATTTTAAATGACACAGTTGTCCTTGTAGGCATAGGTGAGTGCTTGCATAAACTACTTGCCTTTCATGAAGTTTTTCTGTTATCAGTGATATATGATCCGGGCCGAGACAAGTCGCCGGACACGATCCGATATCGCCACAATACGTTCGTATTCTTTGCAATCCGGGCCGTTTGGTGGAAATAGTGCTTCAATAATTAAAAAAAACCGGCCAAGTGCGAGTCGGACTCGCGCGCGAAGGGTTCCGTACCGTAATCAATATATTATTAAAAAATACAGTTAAATCAACCTACCTCAAAAACTACAGGAGATAATTTAATCAAACCAAAAATCGTTGATAGAGTTTATTAATGTGCATAACATATATTTTTTTAGAATTTCGTATAGCGTAGTTTAAAAATTAGAGGGGGGGGGACATTTTTCAGACTTTGAGAGCTGATATCTCGAAAATGATTTGCTTAAATAAAAATGAGATGTATAAACGTTCATATCATTTTCAAAGACCTTTCTATTAATACCCCACACGCTTATATACAACTAAAATATTTTTTCTATCAGTATCTCAGTTACATGTATGGAGGGCCCCCACCCCAATGGTTTTTTTTACAATTTAGTATCATAATCCTGTAGCGGTTCATACAACACATATCCTTGCCAAATTTCGTTACTGTCGCATTTATAGTTTCCGAGTAAATCGGCTGTGACAGACGGACAAACGGACAGACGGACAGACGAGAAATAATGTACCTAACGAATTGTCATATAAAGGACTAATATCAGAATCATACCCTGATCATTATTTAATATAATAATACAACATTAAAACAACATAACAATAACATCATTCAATTAATTAACCGCCGTGTGGTGACGGCAGTAAGAATACATTTGTCACCACCCCAACTCCTCCTGCGGGTGTCGTAAGAGTCGACTAAGGGATTAAAGTGTCACTGACCATTCTACAAGATTGATGATGGGCAGCAGCGTCATCATAGTGGACACATTACTGCGATCGCCAATCCGCTTGCCCAGCGTGGCGATTATGGGCATTTACATCCTAATGCGTCTATACGCATAGTTAATAGGAGAGGCCTACGTCCAGCAGTGGACTAACATAGGCTGATGATGAAAAATGATGAAAAAAAAACAGATATCAGAAAACTGCCAACTGATATCGAAAGTGCGTTAGTTACCCAACGAGTAAAATTGTATTAATAACTTTTTTATAAATAGATGGAGTAATATTAAAAATACTAAGTTAAAACGACGTACGACGACTAGCCTTAAAAAATGTCGGATGTCATAACATAAAACTGTTAGAGATTCGTTACTTGTACGAATACATTGTAATAAAATAATAATACTACCGTTTATGAAATAATTATTCTAATAATTATTCATAAATAAAAAAATATTCGTATTAAACTACTCTTTGAATTAACGGTTACGTACTAAATGTATGGAAGGGTTTGAAGTTAATATTTGAAATATCTCTGATTTTATTTCAAAGAAGTTATTAGTGTAATTTTACTCGTTGGGTAACGTACTTTCGATATCAGTTAGAAGTTTTCTGGTATCTGCCATAATTACGGAATTATGGCCTGGCAACACTTAACGATTACACCCTGTATAGTAGGTATTAGTTACTTACTGTACAATCAGTAAAGAACATTTTTTTCCTTGCCGATTGCTACTTACTATACGTTGATTCTTTAGAAATGATGGGCTCCTTCCAGTTTGCAGTGGGCAGTTTCCAGACATACTCACAGCCCCCCCCCCCCCTTTCGAGAACAGAATTTCATTTGCCATAAATTTATTTTCCATCCTATTCAAACAGCATAATATTGCATACTTTATTGTTTACTATAATAACCATTTACCAGAAACTTTACTTCCCTTAAATTCAATTTCCATAGTGTTATTTGTCAGAGTCATCGAAATTCGTATTTATCACATGCAATATTATATCATCATTTTGTCATCCAAATTAGCTACTAGAAAAGTCAATTTTTATAATATTATTTGTCCGAATCATCGAAATCCGTGTCATCACCTGGAAAATGAAACTACTTGGAAAGTAGGTTAGGTTAGGTTAGAATTGTGAACTTCTGGAAAATGAAATTGCTATTAGAATGTAGGTTAGGTTTGAACTGTGGCCCCCTTAGAAAATTAAACTGATGTCTGACAATAGGTTAGGTTAGGTTTGAACTGTGACCCCTTAGAAAATGAAACTGCTATCAGACAGTAGGTTAGGTTAGATTAGAAATGTGACCCCTGGAAAAATAAACTACTATCAGAATGTAGGTTAAGTTAGGTACCATTCACAAAATGAAACTGCGGTCATACAATAGGTTAGGTTAGGTTTGAACCATGACCCCTTAGAAAATGAAACTGCTATCAGAAAGTAGGTTATGTTAGAACTGTAAACACTTGGAAAATGAAATTGCTATTAGAATGTAGGTTAGGTTTGAACTGTGACGCCTTAGAAAATGAAACTGCTATCAGACAGTAGGTTAGGTTAGGTAAGAACTGTGACCCCTCAGAACATTAAACTGTCATCAGGAAGTAGAAAATGTTAGAACTGTGATCCTCCACAACATGAAACTGCTGTCAGACAATAGGTTAGGTTAGGTTAGAACTGTGACCCCCCAACAAAACGAAACTGCTGTCAGACAATAGGTTAGGTTAGGTTAGAACTGCGACCCTCCACAACATGAAACTGCTGTCAGACAATAGGTTAGGTTAGGTTAGAACTGCGACCCTCCACGACATGAAACGGCTGTCAGACAATAGGTTAGGTTAGGTTAGAACTGCGACCCTCCACAACATGAAACTGCTGTCAGACAATAGGTTAGGTTAGGTTAGAACTGCGACCCCCCCACAAAATTAAACTGCTGTCAGACAATAGGTTAGGTTAGAACTGCGACCCTCCACAACATGAAACTGCTGTCAGACAAAAGGTTAGGTTAAGTTAGAACTGCGACCCTCCACAACATGAAACTGCTGTCAGACAATAGGTTAGGTTAGGTTAGAACTGTGACCCCTTAAAAAATTAAACTGCCATCAGAAAGTAAGGTAGGTTGAGTTAGAACTGTGACAACTTAAATTTTGGCATAATGAATATTATGTTAAATAACCGTCGGGTAAACAATAAAAAGGCACACCACCGCTCTCCTCCCTTCCCATCGCAGAATCCAACGCCTAGGCAAATTTTTTTAAACTGTAAGTCAAAATTCGAATTTGTCAGCCCCATGCCTCCCCAAATAAGAGCCGCCGCGAGGCCCTCGGGCCTCGCGCACAAAAAAATAACTAGTTAATATTATTATAGCTGCATCCCGACTCATTTCCCATATAGATGTTTTATTTCTAAACGGAAAGTACTAACTAAAAAAATTTTTGATATTTGTATAGAGGAGCAAAATTGTAGGTCCAGAAAAATATGGATTTGGGTCTACCGTCTCCTGGTCAAAAAATGTTCGACGGCCTGGCTAAACGGTGA